>JBAGKO010000017.1:8107582-8133398 GCA_037177275.1 Acacia concinna
AATATTCAAAAGTGATTGGATGCTTGATATATGCTATGACATGTACAAGACCAGATATAAGGGAAGGTTAAGTAGATACACAAGCAATTCAAGTATAACACACTGGCATGCTGTGGAAAGAGTACTGAAATACTTGAAAGGAACAATTGGTTATAATTTAACTTATAGTGGAAATCATTCAATTTTGTAAGGATATACAGATGCTAGTTGGATAACTTATTCAAAGGATCATGCATCCACAAGTGGATGGGTTTACACCCTTAGTGGAGGTGTTATTTCATGGGGGTCAAAGAAACAGACCTGTATAGCATATTCTGCTATGGACTCTAAGTTTATAGCATCAGTTGCAAGTAGCAAAGAAGCGGAATTGTTAAGAAACTTGTTACTTGAAATACCTATATAGTCCAAGCCAACGGCACCACTATCTATCCATTGTGATAGTTAGTCTGCTCTTACAAGAGCTAATAGCCAAGTTTATGATAGAAAGTCGTGACATATTGGCTTAAGACATAGCTACGTGAAAGATTTGATTTTGAATGGAGTAATTTCCATTAGTTATATAAGATCGAAATTGAATCTTATATATCCTTTGACGAAAGGTTTGACAAGGGATTTTGTGTTAAAAATATCAAAAGGGATTAGATTAAAGCCCTATACATCTTGATTACCAATAGTGGAAACCCAACTCACACTTGACCATCATAGTAAGTCTTGAGTTCAATGGTGAAATTACGCTATTAGAGTGATTGCAAGTCCTTGCCTTTTAATACTGTCATTTAAGTGGCATACAATGGCCCAAGATCCCATGTGTAATTCATGCACACTTATTTATATGAGATAATTTGTTTAAAGCTTAGTCCACCATATTATTTCAGATGGATGAAACCATGTCTTACTTAGGTAAAGATTTAAATCCTCAAGATACCTTTATTGACAACATTGAGATTTTTCGAAGTTATAAGAGTTTGTGATCATTTTAAAAGGGTGGGGGGATTGTTAGAACATTTAAAATGAAGAGATATATTTTTGTAAAGTCATGTTTATTAACTAAGGGATTTATATGAAGAGTTGTGTAGGGAGTTATGACACTAAAAGTTATCAAGGTAGTGTCTTTTGAGTTTCTAAAGGTACATGTGAAAGGTTATAGCCATATGTATGGCAGCCACCACTTAATGAAAAGTTGTATTGCATTTATGAGAAAAATTTACATAATATAAAGGTATAACTCTTCATTTGTCTATTCATGATAAGCACTACTTCAATACATCACTTCATTTCCTATAAATACCTAATATCATTAGTCATTCTGAATCATTAGAAACCTTACATGAGATCAAACTCATTGTCGTTATCATTGAGTGCACACAAAGATAAAGTCAAATTATCATTTTATAAAAGTCATTGTTGTCTTATTTGAGTTTTATGAGTGTAATCCATACTTAAGGGTCTTCTTTGTATTCAGCAGAAAATTCACCCGTCAATCCAACTTCCACCCTATAAGATAGGTATAGATGAGGTTGAATTAAGTCTAAAGGAAAGTGTTACCCACACTTTGAAGACATTGTGTACTACTTTCTTCTTATACTCCTAAGAGATCCATCCCCTCCAATACTTTCTTCATCAGCCTACCTTTTCCATCTTCGTTAGTCGACTCCACCCATGAAATCTCTGGCGCCTGAACTTGAAGCTGCGCTTCTCCACACCTCCTCATTGTGATTCACCTCAGTCCCTCACAGCTCAACCAAACCACTCAATTTCATCTCTGTCATCTACTCCATTCATCCATATCTATGACCCATCCTTGATTACCATCGCAAGCTCAAATCCGTCTTGTTATTTCATCATCCACCATCGTCTGCCACCACTGC
Source organism: Acacia concinna (assembly GCA_037177275.1). Classification (NCBI taxonomy): domain Eukaryota; kingdom Viridiplantae; phylum Streptophyta; class Magnoliopsida; order Fabales; family Fabaceae; genus Acacia; species Acacia concinna. Next base: position 8,109,451 of record JBAGKO010000017.1, read on the forward strand.
TTCCAGATTCACCTTATTCGCCCACCATCAACCTCTCTCCATGATTTCATCCAACGATCATTGTCTCATCCTCCCACCATCTATCATTCTCCAAAATGGAGAATTAAAACCATACATATTATAATTATAACATTTATAATTATTTTTTAAGAATAATTTCAATAATTATTATGATATATACTACAAGTATATATACAAGTATAATAATAATTACATTAATTCAACTTTGATGATATAGATTGTAATTGTATATATTAAACGTAAGTAATAGTGATATTTTACTAAACATTAGACAAAATTTGAAAAAAAAAAGACTTAAATAAGATGAGGGTAAAATTGTCCCCAAAAAAATATTTTCCCTTCCTTTCCCTTCTAAACCAAATAAGATAACATTAAAATCCCTCCTCTCCCCCTCATCTCATTAATTTAAATAAGGTAATATTAAAATCCCTCCCATCCCTTCCCATCCTCTCCACTCCATTAAAATCCTTCCCCTTCCTTTCCCTTCGTTGAACCAAACAGACCCTAAATAAATGCCTCCAAACCTAACATTCTTTTCTTTTTGATCTTTTCTACCATATCTTCTTCAGATGGAATGCCTTCCCAAGACTTTGAGCTCGTGCTCCACCAAGCTAGGATTTCTTCCTGTACAATGGAAGACAAGAGCACTGGGTTAAGATGAACTATATTTACCATCTGCTTACAAAATAAGTAAAGTATAATCCCATCCAGCACAGTTCATGAGAGCTAGAAAAGTTAATACTACTGGTATGGAGTATTACCTCAAGAAATTCTTGATTTGAAATATATCGACTTTCAACCGGACAGTTGATCCCCCCTACACTCACATAGATAGATGTTCTGGTATCCTGGTGTGAATTCTGTTCATGTGCCTCTGTAAATGCAACAAATGGGATTGAAACCGATGGAGCGTTTCAAGAATTTATATAATTTAGTCCAAAGATGTCCCAATAATAATAAGTATATCAAGTTATACCATTTATAGAGGCCACATAGTATCCAGCTCCCCCTAAACCTTGTTGCCACTTCCCTAACCTCAATCGCAAGTAAAAGCCATTAAGGTGTGATAGTGACATATGAGAGCTAATCCACCTGGAAGTAAAGGACATCATGTCAAATAATATTTGAAGTTAAATAATGAATAAAGTTTAATAAAAGTAAACATGGCATATGTTCTCTGATCATACTGACTTTTCAAAAGATTTACAATGGTAGTTTGGTATGCCCAAAGCATTGTTATCCTCTTCAAATTATATCATGTAGTTGGTGCCGTTAAGGATTCCATGTTTGAGAAGAATTCTAAGTGAAGTACGTTAAGAGTTTGCTCGGTAAAGAAAATAATATCAATCTAGATAATCTTTTAAATTTCAATCAATAGCAAGAGCCATCATCAGTACAAGCATAAGCATCATGCAGGTATCTTAGATAGTAGTACTATGCCTTATTAATCAATATTTTCTGGCTGGGGACTAGATTACACACCACTGGATTACTAATTGTATGGTGTTTCTTTGATCATAAAGGAAAAGGGTGTTAAGGATGACCAGATGATGAGATCAATCCAAACCATGGTACCGTAGAACAATACAAGACTATCACATTTCATGTTCCTGCAATCAAAGATTTTCATATTTCCCTCTGAAACTGGTTTTCTAATGTCTAGAGAGGAACTATTCGGCTCCTTGATTACATTTAAAAAATGTCATAAATTACTTATCCATGATGAAATAAACAAGGATCATAGAGTCATATGCAAGAACTAATTTAAAACACGAAATGGCTTAACATAAGTCTAGGCATGTGTTACTTACTTCAGGATATCAGTGCGGGATAAACGAAGCTTTTTCACCGCATAAAAGATTTTTTTCGGTACATTTGAGGTTTTTCTTTCTACAAAGCAAGATGGAGGTCTCATAGAACCAAAATATTTCTTATTTGATACATTAGACCACATCTTATCAGAGGTCAGAACTTCATTAAGTTTCCGCTTCAAGTCAAGAGTTTTCCTTGGTGGGGAACCAGTTTCATCCTTCTTAGGACAAGCAGATATAAATTGGTCTCCATCATCATCCGTAGGCAACTTGGGAATCTCTCTATTGCCTTCAGTAAACTGCATTCTACTGGGCCTGCCATCATTCACCAAAGCATTAATTCCCAGTTTGTGATTCCCTCTTGAAATGGAGGTGGGACATGAAATATCCCAGTGATTGGGCCGAAAGCCTTTAATACAGAAACAGGGCATTCCCTCCAACCCCGCATATGGATTCAGTTTCTTCAGGAGATCTGGCCGTTCAGTTCCAGGGATATTTGAGCAATCACAAAGTTGATCACCTTTAGTCCCACAAAACAAACAAGTCATCTTTCCCGTAATGGCTTTATCTGTTCCATTTGATGATATGGTGTATTCAATGGCATCCAATCTCCTTGCAAATGTAGAAACCATTGGCTCTGAATTTCTGAATCTTTGGAAAGGCCACAATGGATTGAACTTGTGCACTGAACTATCATGAACCTTATCATCCCTGGTACCATTGTAAGCCTCTTCATTAATGGAATGATTCTGTGATTCTTTGGCCTCAACAGCAGATTGCTCTCTATGATTCTCTTCACTCTTGCGCTTGTTTGATTGAGCAATGTGCTTATGGGAATGGGGAAGCCTTGAACAATCACTGGAGTCTTCCTGGGTCCCACCGCTCCGTACGAGGTGATCAGAGATTTTTAGGGGGACAACTGGCCTTGGGAAAAATCTACTTATCCACTGACTTCCTAGAGTATCACTTCTGTAACAGCTATTATTTACTTCCTTCCGCTCTGACAGTGAAGAGGAATCGAGAAATTCGTTATCATTTTTTTGTCCACATAAGGATGAACTTGATGTTTTTCCTTCTCCCTCCTTGCTAAAACCCAAGTTTGAACAATCTTTATTTTCTATCAAATAGTTTTTGCTGCTTTCATGAGATCTAGCAAAATTTACAGGCTCATTCTTAGGATGGGATGATGGGCGAGATTCATATCTCCACCTAGATCTTTCAAATTCATCCAAATTCAAATGCTGTCTGTGACGGGTATCATTCTCCACAAAACATGTTATTGAAGTAGAGTCTATTCCATGCACCTTGTTTTCTTGATCAATATTTTTAGAATCCTGTTCTAAACGCTTCAAGCTTGGAGGATACATGGACTCAAAAATGGATTGAAAGCCTGCATTTTTGGGTTCTGGATTTTGATTTCTATTGAATGTGATGAGTTTCTGACCTGTATGTGCCAGAGTTTGATCCAAGCAGTCTCTTGCTTCTTGAATTGATAGTGAGAATCCTTTCATCATGTTAGATATCCAGTTCATGAAGGAGTTATCCTGTTTTACAAGGGAATTGGGTGAAACTTCTTGTGTTTGCTTTCTGATTCTTTTACTCTCAATCATCAACTCCTGTTGGAAGTTCGGTCTCTTTCCTGTGGAAAACTGTCCACTACTGTTACAGCAGCTTTCAACACTCTCATGGCTTTCTTCCTCCTCCTTTGATGAAAACTTTACATTAATATCCCCAATAGACGATGCCTTCTCCTTGTGTTTCCTCTTAAACATACGAATTTTTCTATTACTTGGTGAATGAAAACTCGGAAGATTCTTACCATCCTGAGATTTGTCTACAATCTCCTTAGATTTTGCAATCATATCTCTGCTTGTTGTGCCACACATAGCTTCACAGTTGAAAGCTTGTAAATCATTCTCAGCAGTTGATTCCCGTTTTTCGAAACGATTTCTAGCGGGAGAAGTTAATTTAGTTCTGGTAGCACCAAAAGTTTTATATTCAAATATTGGATAAGCCTTGGCAGATGAAGCGCCGTCTGTTTCAAAGGCCTGACTCTTAACACCTTTATCTCCACCTCCATCAGACTGATCTCTTAATAGTGAATTTTTCTCCATACGAGGTTCATGTTCATCTGCTTGCGGCAAGAAAATCATGACACAAAAAAACAAAAAAAAAATTAAGGCATGCACAAAAGGAAGAACTTCCATTCTGCAAGAAGATCATGACACTGAAATAAATATAAGGCATGCACAAAAGGAAGAACTACCATTTTTTTTCCTTGGACAAAAGTATAGAATTTCATTATTATTCCTCTTTAAACAGAAAGATATAATTTCATGATCAGGAATATACTGAGATTACTGGGAATTTTGTTCCTATTATGGACACATAAATTTGTTACCAGTACCTAGCTATTGTCAAAATGTTACGAGTACCTAGCTAAATGTTCCAAGCAAGATGATGAAAATTTCCTCAAAACAGATAAATGATGAGGACACCATTTACCTGACGAAGTAGAAACTTTCTTTTTGATTTTTTCAGATATTTGAGTAGTTCCAGCATTTACTTTATCGCTAGAATTCCTTTCTGTAGAGCTCATTTCTTCCATATTACCTTCAGATCCTGCCAGCCCAGATTTTTGTAGAATTGAGAAGATAGTAACTAGCAGAAAAGTAAACAAACTGGTAGGAGCCATGTTATTAATTTACTAATCATCCTGATTGTCTATGTGAAGATTTAATTGTTACCTGTGTCTTGTTCTTTGTGTTGTTTACACTCAGGCTTGGCATTTGAATCACTTGTGAGATTCTTTGGAGGAATATCATTACCAGAAACATCACTTTCTATGGACACAGAAGCTATAGGTTTTACGAAAACATCATCCACTGGTCTATCAGTGGAAGATGCCACACCAAAAATGCTGTCTGGCTTACCAAGAAAAATGTTGCTAGGTGCAACATCCCAAAAGAGGGATGCCTTCTCATCAGTAAAGCTCGAATCGGCATATTTAAGACACAAACCTTTGTCTGGAGACCAAACTAGTTCCGATAAGGGTCCATTGGCAACAAATCTCATGTCTAATATGGAAACTGCATTTGCACCTGCACCTGCACCTGCACCTGAGTCAGTTTTCAGGAGGCACTGGTTAGAATAATTCATACCAAGCTGCAAATCTATGTTTGGTCCCACTTTCTCCTTTCCAGCTTTCATGTTTAGAAGGATAATATCTCCAGAAGCTCCTGATATGATTGCAGTACAAATTAGCCTTCTTATCGACCAGTATTCAGAACTGCAAAATGAGCATAACTCTTCAAGAAAAATTACCCCCTGGTAAGAATATGCTAAATGTAGATATATCAGTCCTACTAATACTATTATAAATTTTATCCTTCCAACATTAGTGTCTTGATATCATCATGGCGTTAGTTCTATTACTGTAGCAGACAACAAACTGAGATGACAATTTGGAGGTGAATTCTCACAAAGTTGTGCTAGTAGGATTCTTGATCTTTAGTAATTTCTCTCCTTTATAATTGGCTACGAAGAAGTAAACCAGTGATCAAAGTAAACTGAATTACTTATTTGTCTTAAAAGCTGGTCTTGATCTTGGATATGAAGTATGGAGATTCACAACATCATATAAAATCCACTAATAATAAAGTATTTTTTTTTTTAAAAAAAGGTTAATCCATCTTCGTCGTTCCTGACTTTAAGTGAAACAAAGCAGGTCGCAGGAAACAGCACAGAATTAGCAATTGAAGATTAGATCAATGAGCAGGCAGCGAAAAATTACCATTGTTATTTGACAAGACAAACCACACTCAATAAGAAACAGCGCAATTCCTAAAACATTTCACCAATTTTACATGCAAGGAAATGCAGGGTAAGACTTGTTCAAGGCCGAAGCAAAGGTTTTAAAAGGCATCAAAGTTTAGCAGAAGAAATAGAATGTGAAGAATAAGAGAAACACACCTTTTATATTTAAACACACGGAGAGAGGCCCAAGAACATATGCTTGCGTCAGTGGAATTTCTCAGTTAGCCAAAGAGAGCAAGAGAGAGAGATTTTGCAATATGTACTTTCCAGATTCCGCTATGTACTTGACTGAGTTCAATGAAGGTAGCGTTAAACTGTGGAGGAATGCGAGGCTGAGCATGTACCACGTGTAAGGCCCCAAGGTTTAATTACAAATGGGATGAGAGATTTTGCAGTTGCTGCTACTGTGATTTGTGTCACTTCAATCCTTTCCAAGATCAGCTGTCAAGGTTCGTTCTCATAGGAAATTGCATCCATTTATTTCATTGGATTTTAGTTTAAATGACAAAATAAAAAGATCATCCCTCCTGTCATCTATTTGTTTCCCTCATTTTTATCTTATCCCTTTTTCCTCATCTCTTTAGCTTCAAAAAAAAAAAAAAAAAGCCTCCGGTAATGTTCTTTTTGTTTGTTGGCTGGCGTGCACATGCAATGCTTCCTTATGTAAATGGGGTTTCATTTTGGTAGGGTACTTAGATTTCTCGATAATTAAGTCCTTTCATTAAAACATCATCATGTATTTTGTTAAAACAAATAATTACTTATTCTTACAACTTCATGTCATTTGTATTCTCTTTTACCAACTAAAAAACCAAAGTTGAAAAAATACAATATATATTGAGGAAAGAAAATATTTGTTATCAGTTATATTTTACAGTGTATTCATCGGATAAGATAAGAATAATGTGTCATTCTCATAATCTTCATCATTACCGTTAGCCCCTCTATAGCAGTTTAATTAGTCAATCCCAAAACTTTCTGAATTTATACAACACCCCATGATCAAAATGGATTTAATTTTTGTAGGTGAAAATACAATGTTTTAGAATCACGTAATTCAATTATTGGCTCTTATAATAAAGACAAGAGGAAATACAATATTTACTGAAGAAAAAAATATTTGTTTTTAGTTATATTTTAGAGTGTCTTCATTGGATGAGATAAGAATGGGGTGTCGTTTCAAAATATCCATTAATATCTTAAATGAATATTTGTAATTAAAATACCAAACAAGAGAAAATGATCTCTCCAAATGATGGTTTAATTTACCTTTCAATTTATTCCAACTTTGGTTTATTACCACCTGGTTCTAAATAAGGAGCGCTTCTCTATTTTTTTTTAAAATTCTTAATTTATAATGTAAGTCATTTGCCCGGTTGTTAAAGGAAATATTACTCCTATTTCAATTTATCATGAAAAGATTTGAAATTAAATATCATGTTTCTTTATATTAGTACTAGTAAATAGTAGGAATAAAGTTAAAAAAATGTTTTGTTTTTAGGTAAAGTTAATAAGTCAACAGCTTCTTCTTTAATTCTTATAAGAATACCGACATGTTTGGGGGCAAATGGTAGGGTTTGCAATAAATAGGGTGCAATTATTTTGATTTGGATGAGAGGGTTTTGATTTTTGAATGAATGTGAACCACAAGTCTCCTTGGCGTTTGCCTAGTGTTTAGGACCATTATTCTGCATTATCATCATCTATTGTGACTTCTTCAACCATGCCCCAACGTCTTTGTCCCTTCGTTTAATTCCCACACCATTCACATCTCTCACTAGACCAATTCCTTATTTTCCTAACAAGTTAATACAGTGTTGTTATTCTTTTTAATCATGTTAACATCAAAATGCCTTCCAATCACATCTCGCACTGTCCCGTTGGCTTTAGACCATCCATTCCCTGCACAAATGTGAGCATGACTTGGACATAATGATGGGTGGCTTGGTTGTGAGACTTTTCTAGTGAATTTTATTTATTAATTTTTAGCAAATCATGTGAATGAAAAATGATCCCAATACAGTAAATCAATTAAAACTTTTAAACAATGGATAGCCAACCAAATTCCTCATATAACGAACTGTAAAGAACGCGGTGCACTAGAATTTCCCCAATACCCATCATTCACTCTAATTCAGCATTATTACATTCTCATCTTTACTAACTTATTCTATATATATTTCCATATTTATTTTTACTCGTATTTCCCCAATTCCCACCATTCACTCTACAGCATTATTAGTCCTGTACTTGTTGGACACAACTTAGCCATCCCCCGTGTTAAGCTGCATAGAATTTAAGCTTCGTCTACTATAAAATACGTGGGTCGTCTGATCAATCTACGACTCTCAATGAATTGTGTAATGATAGATAAAATCAATCGCACATGTACAGCGTCAAATACAAATGAATATACTGTTATACATTACAATTATAATATAATGAACCTAGAAAACAAAAACAAATAAGAACTCTTGTTTACTAGATTCTAGACCATTTAGCCCCGTGCAATTCTGCGCCCTGCACCCACTAACAATGCCTTCCCTACTGCACCACCGTGAATACCCAAAACCAGAGCCACAGTCCCACCGATGGCCAACCATTTCCAGTCCAGGCCAGGACCTTCCTGTCCTCTACTATTTCTAATGGCTTGATCCCTCTCTCCCAGCCCTAAAGAGGGCTCCGAAGACTCCATATTGCCCATAGAAATTTTGGTTGTGATTCTCGCATTCAGTGCGCATCTCGACAAGGATGCCTCTGTTTTCCTAGCATTCTGATAGGTTCTCATTCCAGAGTGAAGTTTCTTAACAGCCCCCCACATCCCGTGGCGGACGCCCAGCTTCGCGACATCTTTAGGGATCCCCATGTCTTCATAATGTAAAAGAGTAACCTCACATGCAGACATTTGTCCATCTCCTTTGCGAGACTCCACTGCATCAGTTTTTTAACACGTTCGGAAGATAAAATACCATCAACTGAGAAGTTACCATCTAAAAGCAAATAACAAAGAAATTGTCAACGATTCCTACCAGGTTTGATGACCCAACTAGAAAAATAAAGATCCACTCGTCTGGGCTTGTCCCTCTTGGGTAAGCTTGGATAAGGCACCCCCTACAACAATGAAGCTGGAACAGTAAGAATCCTAGTGCTTATGTGTTTTATGACCTCCTTTCTGATATGTTATTATCACCAAACAGGTTTATAGAAATATTAATGCACAGAAAATTAAAGGAAAAAACAAGCAAGTTTGCTATAAAGTTTTCTTCATAGGAGTATACACCGGCATTATTTTCACACCACAGATTTTCACTCTAAAACACCAAGAGAGTGCAAATTCCATTTTAATTTATCTGTTGAGAAAAAATGGCAACCCAATGCTCTTCGTGATTTTGATGTTCAACACAACCTGTATAGTTTGAGTAACCAAGAACTTAAAACCCACAATCCCAAACAGTCACGTTTAAGGAGATTTCAATTCCAGTTATTATCCAATGTTCTTCTTCCCATTCAGATTCTCATTCAGATCTCAGTGCTCTTCCTAGATCAGAGGAACAATGTTATGATTGCACAGTCAGAACCCCAACAAGACATCGCAACAAATCCCTTGATGTTGTTGAGAATCAGAAAATGTGCCCTTAGCATGGTCTAGATAGGAAGAAAGGAGAAAACTCTTGAAGGGCACCCTGCCACTTCGGGGTCTTCTAATTTATGATGCACTTCTGGCTCCCATTTAAATACAAACCACTTAGTGGGGCCAATTATATGGATTGCACCAAGACATTGTGCTCTATCAAAAACTAGTTCTCTAGATAGATTATTAACAAAAAATTCTCTCTTTATAACCTCATTAAATGTTGCTTTGGCCTTTTGGGACCTCTTTTATATAGGGCTTCATATTGCTTAATCAACTCTCCCTACCAATACATTCAATAACCTTCTTTGAACGTATCCAAACTACCTCAAATGATTTTTATACCATTTTCTCTTTAATAGAGGCCACTCTAACTTGTTTGTATATATAATTATTACGAATCTTGACCACACATTTATTTTAACATTTTCAGCTTGCTACCCCCATTTTATATTTATGTTGTTTTTTTGAAGTCCAACACTCGTTACCATAGAGCGTTGCTGGTCTTATAACGGCACTATAAAACTTTCCTTTTACTTTATTAAGTATTTTCTGACAAAAAATAACTCCAATAATTTTTCTTCATTTACACCATCCCGCAAAAATACTTTTAGATGAATAAGGCGTTCTTTCCACAATGAATAAGGCCAAGGTGAGATGAAAAGAAACAAAGTCAAGGGCACTGGGTAAATGGCGTTTTAATCCAGTACCTTCGTCACACAGCAGTATGAATTTCCAGCCTCCCATATTCTCCGGGCAATAACATATTCTCGATCACTGCAGAAAAAGGGGAACTGCAGATAACAAATGGGGCATGAGAAACAATATGCCCACGAACAATTGACATAACTAGTACCTTAGTCCTTTGGCCCACGTACCTTTTTTATCCAATGTACAATCATTCTCCCTGTACGAGGGCATTCCTCCAAAACCTTGCAGTATGCCAACATAGGATCCCATTTAGGACGAAAGTCATCATCCCAGAAGAAATCCCTGACCAACTCTGGTGTCGCATCTTCAAAGACAGTTCTACTGCGGTAAACTGTAGGACCAGTCTGATAACAAATTCAACATCAGCAGCTAATATCATTTTAGCTTAAAACTGCACAAAAGTAAATTAAAAACATCTAACAGGCTTGAAACGCAAAATCAGAAATGCAAATCAATCCCGTAAATAAGGAGAAAAAGGTGTAGCATAAAAAACACATAAGATTTCTCTCCATTAAGACAGGAGATGTATGTTTGCGTCCGATCATGTGAAGGAAATAAATTAAACCAATATCAAAACTCAGAACCAACCTCAGGCTCATGACGCCAAGCTTGGTATGCCATATTCAGAGTTGACCTCTCCATCAAGCTTTGCCAGTCCATCACTCCATCCTTCCCTTCAAGAAGGTGAAGGAGATGTTTCAAATCATCCTCAGTAACATCTGGCTCTTGCTCTTCAGCTTTAAAATTGGACCTAACGCACATGTCCCAGCACAATTTTAACAAGAATAAAACACTCCATTCCTCCTCAACTAATTAATCAAAATATACAAGCATGCTAATTATGAGCAGATATAATCAACAGCAAAGATACAAGAATTAAACACTCTTCTTCCACAGGTAATATAATTGCAATACAAGAATTAGTAATATTCCATCAGCTTTTGGGCAATTAACTTATCAAGTTAATTTAAAAAAATTAGAAAATAAACAATATAAAGGTGAATCGTGAACAGACTGACTGGGACACGAGAAAAACAGTGCAGCCTGCGCAGTTTCCAACTTTTGCCAAGCTTTACTAATCAAGTTTAAAGGTGTGACTTGTCAAAGTTACTAATCCAATTATTGACTGTCAAGATGTCCTCGGGCATGAATAATATATGGGAATCTGGTCTGGTAGAAGTAAATAATAAAGACTGTCGGTGATTTGGAGAGATAACCATGGATGAGAACAAGAAGATCATTTAACAACACATTTATATGTTCTATCAACTTAAACATCAAGTCAATTTTTAGCCATCAGATTAATTCAACTACGCATTAAAACCTTTCTTCCTCCACTACGTGAAAAGGGCATTCACAATTTCAAAAGCGAAGGTTAGGGGATTCATCAAGCAAAATCCGTGCTTGACCAAAATGGCTGGCTCATCAACAAGTGTACTTCGTTCAACCTTACAAAACCATTTATCAGCCAACGACACCCAGGTTGTGGAAGATACCGACTCTATCAATGATAGCTGCGCCATTGTTCCCACATTGATCGACAAGTTAAACCATGCATACGAATGGGTTTTACACAAAATTCATACCTCGTCGCTCAAATCAAAAATTCAATTCAGCCAAACTCATGTCCACGATATATTACCTATGAAGTAAAATCAATATGACAAAAAAAAAAAATAAATAAGCACCTACCCTGTAGCCTCAGTGCTTCCCTCTCCAAGCTTGGGCATTGCCGCCGCTACTTTCTCCTGCTCCGGGGGCCACACAGTTTGTCCTTCGCCCTTCCGCTTGAAATTAGACCAAATTGAACGGCAAATGGAGAATGCAGACAGCGCTGTAAACGCCAACCACAACCGCCGAGCGCCAAAGCCCGGTGGAGCCGTCCAGAGGTACCGAAACTTACCACGGAGGCCGAGGAACACGATTCCCGTCCACCGGGGCCTCCAGGACCAGCCGATAAGCATGCCGATCATGACGGCGAGCCAAATCGGGACTGCACAGAGCAGAATGTCGACTAATGTCTCTATTATCGAAGGTTTCTTTAAAAACTCCATAAGATCAAAGAAAGGCTCTCCCATTTTGCAGGGTGCAAATTTTCCCAAGAAATACACAGGAAAATTGACCCAAGAAACTGAAAGATCGCTTTCCTTCCTCTCTATCTCACCCAGAGCAAACAAATTCAAACTACATGGATCATCTCAATCCGGGAACGAAACCGTGATCAAGTTTCGTGATTAATGAACTGAAACAAAAGCATTCCTGAGGGGAATAAAGGTAGAATCTAGAGTAGAAACATTTTTAGAGAGAGAGGGAGAGGGATAGGAGAAATTAAGGGTAAATAGGATGGCGTGGAAGGCTCTGTGCCGTCGATGTGCTGAGATCGAGAGATACGTTAGGTTGGTAGTACGGCGATGAGTTGGACCTCGTGTTCACTGTTCACCGTCTGTGAAGTCCTCCTAACCCGGGAATTGGAAAACAGACAAGTGATTGTACACCCCGTGTGGCGCGTGATATGTGGAGGGAAGCGGGAGGGAGACTATCTAGGGATAAGATTTTCAAATTAGTTCCGACAAGCTTGTAGGACTCGGCAGATAAACAAAATTAGTACAATTCTTTTTCTAATTAAAAAAAAGGAAGTGGGCTGACTCATAGGTCCAAAGTCAAAATGTGTAGAAATATATTGGCCCAGAGTTGTGAAGAAAGCCCATATGAATAATTTGACCGCAGGACAACCTTTTTTTCTGAGAAAAATTGGGGAAAAGTCTCTCATAATAAGTCTATTAGTACGAAAGAACTAATAATTTTATTATTTTTTTTTATACATAAAAATTACCAGCACTCTACAAATTTTGAATGCATAGAGTACTAATACTTTGAGTTAGATCGTTCTACCAACAAATTATAAAATTTTGGGGATTTTTCCTCAATTTATTTTAAAAAAAAGTGTCACCACCTTTTTTATGTTTCAACTTCGATGCTTATGCATGTCATTTCAAATCATAAAAAATTTTATAATTGGACACCATATGATTACATTTTTTTTAAAAAAAAATCCACTTCAACAATTAACTGAAAAATTTAATATAGAGAATATATAATTTAATTCAACTTAATTCAAAAAAGGAGAATAAAACTTAAATTTTGGTCTGAATGACCTAACAAGTTAAAAAAAAAAAAAAAGCGTGAGAGAATATGTGTTTGTGGGTGGGAGAGGCAAAAGTAGATGTGGACAGTGATTGGGAAGAAAATCAATCTTTCAGTCTGTTTTAAAAATTATAAGAGGACTTTTCAAAGGTCTTTGTGAAATTTTTTTGATTTTGGAAAAAAATATATTCGTCAAGTCACACAGAAATAAAGAAAGAAATAAAAAGCAGATTTGAAAAGTGTCGTGGGTATGCATCAAATTATGTTGTAGTAGGTAATTCCAAAGGGCTTTATCGAGTATAGGAATCACCTTTATCTTTGTGTTTGTGATAACACACTCAATGTGTCTCTCTTCTCTTTTGACTCCTCCCTACCCCATACACACTACTTCTTCATTTTATTTGCTCACGCCTCAAACACTTCAATCTGATGTCATTTCTCATTATTGCACCACCAAACAACAATATCCACGAAAAGAGAACAAGAAAAAATACATGATTTCTTTCTAGTTCCTCTGGAAATTAAAATTAAGGTTAGCTCTAATTTGGTTGGATTTAGTTTTGAAAAGTAAAAATGATATGATGAGTATCTTGCTATCCCAGTTTGACGAACTGGGGCTGTGCCAGATGCGCCCCTTAATTTTGAGTCCATTCACAAAAGTTTTTTTTTTTCCAGTAATTCTTTTCATCATTAAGTTTTACATAAAATGAATATCATTTTAATATTTTATAAACAAAAAATGAAGCTATGATTTTTCAAAGATTAACACTCTAAATTTAAAAGAAACTATATAATTATGGAGTGTTATATCTTTGTGAAATCATAAACATTGAAAACAACTCTATTTTTTAATTATTTATAAAATATCAAAATGTCACTTTATGTAGAATTTAATTATGAAAAGAATCATGAAAAAACATTTGTAAAGGGCCTCAAAATTGAGGGGTAACTAACAACATGCGGCTAACACATTCCAGCCTTACTTTAACCCCAATAATCTGTATATAATATTGTTGCAGAACACTGGGCTTGCACAAAATTATAGAGAATAGTACCATATTGGTAATTTTGTTCATATTGTATGCGTAAAAAGACTCCATTTCCTCATAGACTTTACTAAAACGTACCAAATCAAATAAAGAAGACCAGAAATTAAACTAGTTTGCTGTGTAAAAATGTAACGTTATTATTACTATAATTCAGCATGAAACTGCATAATATTCTCTTCATACTAAAGTGACATGAGATTGCTATTAATATGATCATATATAGCTATCCAAAAAAGTTGGTTTTTTATTACTTCATATGGGGATTGAAGAACAGTGGCCTCAATATAGTACATGGTGGGTCATAAAGGCTGAGAATGAGATCCAACTAGAACAGTCCCACATGGTTTCAAAAGTGGAGAATGCATATGAACTCTTGAGAGTATTGAGGTTGAAAATAATTTTTTTTTAGTTGTTTTTTAAAAAAAAAAGAAGGAAAAACTTTGATGGGGGTTTAGTACCGAGAATTTCTTCCTCCCTTCTCTGATGCATCAAATAAAGTGAAAGTTCGAAAAACTAAAATATTCTTTGCAACTCTCCACAAGCAAAGCCAATTTGACAACAATTCAACAGCCAAAAATATACAAATATAGCTTTATCTAATCTTTGGTTTCTCTTTCTAGATCATAATCTCCCACCTGTCTGTTTTCTCGACTGATAATTACTTGGTAATAATAATCAGAACATAAATATAGACAAGCAGAACCTTCAAATTAACACAAATGGTAATAAGGATTATATTTATCTTGTTTGAAAAGGGCTAGCAGAAATGTTTGGAAGTTATTCAGAACAAGGACTTTCCAGAGATAATGAACACAAATTCAGATTCAAAACGCAGTTAATCATGTTTGAATGTTCATAGGGATATTGGCATTTAATTCCCACATTCAGAGTTGAATTTTCACACTTGCTTTTGCTGCAAGATTAAGAACACAAAGAAATTGATCTGAAGAAAAAGTAACTACAAAGTGGGGCAACCTTACCAGCCAATTGCTAGCCATCAAACCATGCTGCATCAGAAGAAAGAACTTGATGAGCTGGGGGGAATGAAGCCTGGTCCGAGATCATTCAATGGCTCTTTCTTTGATTCAGTGAAGAAGAATGGTCTCGAACCAGACAGCATTCCCCTCAGCTTCATCTGTGTGTGTGTGTAAGTGGAACGAGATGAGACAGAAGGGTTTAATTTGAGAGAGATATTAGAGAGAGGGGGCAGAGAGAGAGAGAGAGAGAGAGAGAGAGAGAGAGCTTTTGATTTTGATTTGGCCATGCATCTTTTTTCATGGGCACTTATATATATATACGTGAAGAAGGGGGAGTGTGTTGGGGGGTCTGATCAAAGACACATATATGTCCCACGTTCTATGGCTCCTCCCGTTCTACGCATCAAGCTTTCCACAAAAACTTTGGAGTATTGACTGACCTTGTATTAAGTTCACAAGAAAACCAAACCCTCCTTCACTTTTTTTACTTTGATGTCTTCTTTTAGGTGAGGGAGGGTAAAAATAAAGCAAAAATAAAACAAACAAACAAAATACTATGACCCTCGTTATTATTAGTCAGACCACATGATTATTTATTAATGGCGATGCGAAAACTGTGTGTGGGGTTAATATAATTGTTGAAGACTTACCAAATATATATTCACTCCTCTGCTCACTAACATAAAACCTATTTACCCAACTTGATAAATTAAATTAAAGAAGTTAGTTAAGATAGTTAAAAGGGGTAGATTAGAAAAAAAATTGATAAATATGAAAAATATAACTTACATTTATAACTAATATCAACATCTCAACTAACTCCAATATTAAAAACCAGAGAGGATATGTGTGTGTGTGAATATATCATAAATCCCGCATTAGGAGGGTTATTTTTTAAACAAAGACTCTATAAAACCTTATATTTCCCAACTCTAAGAACTAACTTTTGTGATATAATAGTTCTCTAAAGAACTTATGCCGATTATAATGTTATTTTCATTGAGAGTCAATCATACGCACATTCCATATTTAAAGTGTTACTCAGTTACTATGGAAATATGAAAAATTAAGACAGGGTTGTTGGTGGGAAAACAATTACAAAGGGTAGCGGTCAAGTCAAGTGTAAATGGTTTCAAATCAAGAGTGATAGAGGGGATTGGTGGATTAGTGATGCAAAAAGGAAGCGTTTCTTTGAGCATCTGCTAAAGGACTTGCAAAGCTCCCTTTTGTGTCCTACCTGCCTTACCTTTGTCTTACCAAACAAACAATGCCTTCCAAGTCCTAATTTCATCAGCTTGTGCCTCTCTCTCTTTCTCTCCCCTCCCCCGGTTTTGTTGTGTCTTCAAACGAGAACCATACGTAGACACACACAACTGTGTTGTGCACAGTTGTAAGTACTGCGTCGGTCATATTGTCCCTATAACAAACCAATTAATTACACAAACCTTTTTCTCCCTGCTGATGTCCCAACCGGGAATTGGTCAAACACTCTGAATATTTCCCTTGTTATTTTTTGAACATACACACACCAACTTACTTTTTTTTATATTAAGTTTTCAATTATATATTACAATGTGTTTTTTTTTCATGTGGATTTATATTTGAATGATATTATTTCAAAAATAGAAGACTTTAATGTAATGGATATAATTAAAACATTTAATCTAAGCATTTTCTATTATTTATTATATATATAACATTATATTGCTTTTCTTCATTTCTTGCTTACAGCTCTTGCTTGCTTGCTCTCTTTCTTTCTTTTTCCAGCTGGTAAAAGTAGACATTTACCCCCTAAAGTCAAAATATATCAAAATAGAATCGGCATTTCATCAGAAAACTCCAAAGAGACTAAAAAGGTAAAAAAATCTTTAGAATAAGTTTATTTTTTGCTTTGGGAATTGTGAAAATTTTGATTTTAAATAATAATAATTCATTTAAACAACGTACACATTCTAATTAGGTTTGAACTACGGTCGAAAAACGGGATTCATTTTGTAAATTGTACTACTCATAATTTTTAAGTTGTGCTGTTTGCATGGAGATGATCAATTAGCTAAATTGTAGCATATTCTTTTTCCACCATTTTTATATTAGCTAGATTGGGGTGGGTGCGTGCGTGTTCGATCATCATTTCTCTATACAGATTGTGAATTATTGTTCGTACAGTGAAGCAATTTGCAGGTTGCAGATAGATAAGTAACATAATATTGGTATAGTGCTACATATTGATAAATATATAGATATAATATTATATACACGATCATGTCATGCTCTAATAGCTAATATTAATATTACATCAATAATGGGGTTAATTGGAGCTGACCGACAATACACAATATGAGAAATTTTTACGTTGCAGTTTGCAGATACAAATAAGCAACCTATCATTGGTAATTTTTATTTTTTTTGGGACAAAGTTTATATGACGTTGTACTCCTGTAGTATATATGTATTTCTCATAATGTATAATGATGATTCCTGTTATATTAAAATAAGAGATATAAAGGACGAAGGTGAAATAATAATATTTAAAGGAATTTACAAGAAGAGATATGATGAAGGATATGGGATTTAATGAGTTGATGTAGAGGAGGAAGAGTGATGAAAGTAATATATAGGTGAATCATGATATATATATATATATATAAGGGTGTTTTAATTAAAGGAGTTATCTTTTGTTTCCCACTTGAAAAAAGGGACCAGAGAGAGAATGAGAGAGGTGGGGGAACCCTTCATTGACGAATCACTCTGTGATTCCAACCTTCAATACAAAGATACTGAGAAATTAAAAAGGAGCAAGTGGACACAAAGGCTTGCAAAGTTCTTTTAAAAGAAAAAAATTTGAAAAAAAAGGGTGGAATTAATGGTAGTTATGGACACACACACATATATATAGCAGAAGGATTCTATATATATACTATGCCCCAGCTTTGTTACACGGGGACATTAATTAAATTGATTGAGATTAATCTAACTATATATACATATCATGTGTAAAACGTGGAGGGAAGCTATATTTCTTATTTATTTTACACTCACTCAATAATAAATTTTCATGCCTCAGTGATGCGACTAAGGCTATATTTAATTTAATTGTTGGAGTCTCATGCTTGTTTTAGTTTTTTAGAAGTCATTTCAAAAAATAAATATATGAAATGAGTTTTATCTCAATCTTTTGAATAAATATTTTAACAAGAGGGTTTTTTTTATGCTTCCCAAACAAACATTGTATGTGGTGGTACTTGTATTGCCTCTGTACACAAGTTTGTCGGCGCATCTTCTTTTGATTATTGTGAAGACAATGGAAACAAGGCTCTGCTAACGAATCAACCCTTGTGCCACTATGAAGACCCCTCACTAAATATATCTATTGGCATGCATTACCAATTATAGGAGAGCTCGATGTCCTGTTCCACTATATCATAAGGACATTTATAGACTGTTTAATTATCTTTGGGCTATTAATATCCCCCAGTGGTGGTTGCAGTGTTTGTCTGTTGGTTTAATAAAGTTGAAAAGAGATAAAATTAATTTTGCCATGACGACATCACACACACTAGTTTTAATAAGTAATAACCATCCGCTTTAATTTTAAACTCATGGGCGATCCTTCTGATACAAAGAAAGCAGCAAATGACGTAAAATGCATTTCGGATTTGAAAGCAACATTGTTAAAAAGTAGTACAACTGGCCTTCTCCTTTATTTTTCCCCCCCAAATAAATAAAATATAATGCCCCGTAGATCAACGCATGAATATGAGTGCACCTCTAATTATTTTTTGAGGTGCAATCAGCACCTTAAACTATTTATAGGTGCGACTTTACCCCTAAAATATTAAAAAATGGGGTAATTAATTATCACTCCAAACATAATATATTCATAAACATATGTTAAATTAATATTCATCATCTTCAACAAAGGCATGGGTTTTCCCTCCTCCCTTGATGAAACATACAAGGGGAAAAAGAATTAATGAAGGTAGAGTAAGTAATTAATTTTCAGGTGATACAATATGCTAGGGAGAGTAGAGATGTCCTCAGAGTAATTGGAAAAAGAGATGGATGATATCAATTGAAGAGAAGGTGCAATTTGGAGGAAACTATTTTGTGGAATAAAGACAACTGCACCTTAGATAATGCATGGTTATGTTAACTCTTCACTTTTCTTCTAGTCTATTTCAGTGAGGAAAGAAGTGATAGACAAAATTATGGAGCCTATAACTCCACAAATGCACGTATTAACTAATAAAGTGTGAGTAATATATTGTTCTCACGAGGACTTGATGCTAATAATGTAGTTCAACAATAATTTTACAGTTTAGTTCAAGTTCAATCAACACAAATTGAATAAATGCTAATTAAAAGAGAGAGAAAAATCAAATCTAACCTAACGCTAAGATTAAAATGAAAGGGTGACTTGGAATATTATTGCTTTAATTATTTCTTAATATTTAATTTCTCCTATTAATTGCATTTAAAATTATATTTGTTAGTCTAGGTCTCTTATTTATCTAAAAATGTCTTTCAATTCACTACAAGGCATTCCAATTATATTAATATCCAATTCCTTAGGTGATTAGTACTTAATTAGATTAATTTAATTATGCAAGGTCTATTATGAATTTTTTATGTCTAGTTTCCTTCATAATACTAAATTAAGTTTCAATTAAATTCTTCATCTTTCAGAAGAATTAAGCTCACAATTGAATCAATAATAAACATAAAATTATAGCAATTAAAAGAAGAAATCATCTTCCACTTCTCTATAATCAAACTACATAGTTCAAAATAGTAGTTTAGCTATATAAATTCAACATTCTCATACTTAAAATAATAGCTAACTAAAAACAAAATGAAAAGAAAGAAGAGAAAAGAAATGAGCTTCCATTAAAATTTTGAGCTATTGCCTTGCTGTCACCACGAACCCCGAGACCCAGCTAGCGTTCGGATGCTTCTGTCTTAATCACGGATCCTTCTTTCTTTCGAAATTGTTATTCTCCCTCTGGAGTTTGTTTGTTTGATTCCTTTATATCAATGTGCTGTTCAGATTGTTCTCTATTTATTTTTTCCCTGACCTATGCGGATCTCCTAGTAATATATCATGGGATTTTATTTGGCCATGATTTTTACGTCTTTCCTCCCAAATCTTGATCTATCTCTAATACTCCGTAAATATTGACTCCTGGACCCACGCGATTGCTCTTTCTCTTTTCTTAATTCTCCATTTTTATTCAGTCTTTTATTTCCCGCCAATGTTCTGAGCGTCTGCCTCCTGTGTGTGTATTCCTTTAATTTAATTGTGCATTCCTAATTCTCCACCTCCTTTCAATCCACTATATATATATATATATATATTAATGAATTAGTTCTTGCAAAGCCCTAGCTCCTTCATTTAATTATTTGGTATATCCTTCTTACCTGAATATGATCATGTCCCCTGGAAGATAAAATGGGATATATGGGACCATATTAAATAGTTAAATCTGTTTTTTTCCCTATCATATAAATAATTAAGAGACTAAACATATGGTAGAGCGGTAGGGGATCTTCCATCCTTAACCTTGGTCAGGGGTTCGATTTCTGGCCTTGGGTATAGAGCAGCGTTAAATCTTCTGGCCAGCTGTCATTCCCACAGAAGAACCCACAATAAGCGGAAGATTAGTCTTTGGCTTATCAGGTTGGGGGATATCTTGCGAAAGCAAAAAAAAAAAAAAAGAGACGAAACATATGTAAAGGATAATTAAATAAGTACAATATTAATAAATCTCTTTAAATATATCTCAAAATCCACACTAATTTAATTATAAAATATATATTTATTAAGAAATTAAAGAAGAATTGTGTTTTTGATAAAAATAATGAACTTTTTTTTTTCTTAAAAAAAGATAAAGATGATGAATTGTAATTTAAGAGTTAAACGAGTCCATTAGTTGGGATGATAATTCATAATTGCCTATTTTTTGTACTTAAGGTTAAAATTAAACCATTTTTAACATTTTAGTGTCAAAACTGTATTAATAAATAATTTAAGATACTAATCACACATCTAAAAATAGTTCAGAGTGCACATCTTAGCCCATAAATATTACTACTTCAAATTCCATTGTAATGGGTGGAAGGCAGTTCTGCATTGCTTTCCACAAATGGAGTATTCTCTGACCCTAAGAAACTTCCTTTTCTAGGGGACCAATTTACCCATTGTCAAATGAATCTCCCCTGGCTTTGTACGTTGTTTCTCCCTTTGGGCTCAATTAATGGGAATAGGGATAGCAAGTGTGTGTGTGTTTTTTTTTTTATGAATTTGTGCTCGGAAATTCTCCGTCTTTAATTTGTGTCTGTGTTCACTAAAGAAATATTTTGAAGGAGAAACAGGGTATTATTGTCTTTTCAATTTTCATATTTATATTCCTTCATTAAAACATACTCGTTTCTAAAATAAACGAGATGTACTCCCGTGCGTTGCATGGAAAAATAATTCTTCAAAAACTGCTTCTTTATTATTATCATATGAAAGATTCTCACTCACACAAAAACAAAAAAAATACAAATTTAAATAAAACTAATTGTAGAGATGTTCTCTATCTTCCTCCTAAAAATTTAAAATATATATTGCACTTCTCTAATGTCGTCTCTCATAAATTGTGTCTCCAAAAGTCATTTGCACAATGAATATTTTATCTCTAAATACAATCAACTTTTTTTCTCTTAATATACTTATAATTTATAGCTATATCTCATACCCTTTTACCATTTAATCAAATAAATATGATAGGATGTTATTTCAAAACAAATTATTTAACTTCATCCAGTCACATTAGAAGAAAACGACATAGGTACATCCTACTTTCATGAAATTATAACCTATGCAAACACTCAAACAGGACGAGGAGTGAGTGAGAGCAGGGGTGTTTTTTTTTCTCTCGCGAGGTAAGGGCTTTTCTCTCAGTGAGTGAGAGCAGGGGATCAGACTCCTTCTCAACGATGGTGCGAGGGTGGCAAAATTGACGGCGGCGAGGCTGCCGAAAGATTTCACTGATATTTAATTAAGGGCAGGCCAAACTTTACCAAACGAAGAGAGTGAAACAAGGGAGAAAAGACTGACGAAATTGGAAACGAAATAGGAGAACAAAGATTAGCCGATTGATGATTCAAAAGCAGAGGATAGTCCTGAAACTTCAATGGCGAATGTAATAGATGACCTGGATTGGGTGGCGCCGGAGAACAGGGGATGTGCAATTATTGTTAAAATAATTGTGTGGAAAATACTGCACAACCCAATCTTCATATATATTGCCTCAAAGATCTGGAATGTGATTGGAAAAATCAACTTCGAAGACATTGACGGAAACGTGTTCCTATGCAGACTAGATAGAATGGAAGATGCAGAGAGGATTATCCGAGAAGGTCTATGGAGCTTAATGGGACACCATATGGTAGCAAGGTTCTAGTCGTCAGAGTTAGCTATCTCGGAGGTCAATATGTAGGTTAGTGAATTTTGGGTTCAAATCCATGGTATTCCTCCTAACGGTATGATACTGAGCAATGTGTTTAAACTTGGAGCTAGAGTTGGAAAGGTGTTAGCAGTATAAAATCCAAGGAAAAATGGAATGATAACTAGAATGTTTGTTAGAGCAAGAGTAGAGGTTGATATTATAAAACCAATCATAGTTGGATTTCAAATAGTTAGAGACAATAATCAATATGCTTGGGTAGAAGTAAAATATGAGAAGCTGAGACATTATTGCTATTCTTGTGGTTGAATTGGACATGATTCAACTACATGTTCTCAAGCATGTGGAATGCCATATGGTGGTGGATGAGGAGTACCTATAGTGAAGGGCTGATAGAAATTGTTGGAACTGATGATTTTTTGAGACTACAAAAGGAAGATGCACAGGGCTCAAAGGCAGATAAGGATACTAGAATGGAAGACTCTTCTCAAAGTGTAGTGAAAGGGGGAAAGGAAATGGATGAGGAGGGAACAAGTGCAAAAAGGGATGAGGAAAGGGCTGTGGAGGAGAAAAATGAAAAAAGTATAGAAGTGGAAAAAAAGAATATAGAGAGTACACAAAAAACCGAAGTGGCAACAGCTGGTAAAATGGAGTTAGAGGTGACGGTGAGGAAATTTGTGGAAATAAGGAGGAAAGTGTTGACAGTGGATAGGAGTGTGGTTCCCAGTCAAAAGGGACCTAGCTCAGAAAAAGAATAAAAAATTCAATATATTGTGGAACTCCCTTCGGAAGAAAATAGTGAAAAAAATCAAAGACAATCCAATGAATATGATTGTGCCATGGCAACCTTTAGCTAAAGAAGATGAATTGGCTGGGAAATTAAAGTGAGTGTGTCTGAAGAGAAATGCTGAGTGGGATGTGGAATCAAAAGAGGTAAAAAGAAGCAAGCTATCACAAACAGTGGAAGAGGAAGGAAAAAAATTGTATGAAGTGCAGCAAGTGGCTTTTCACTCAGGCAAACAACCAATAGAGGAGGAGAGAAGTAAAAAGAGAAAAAAAAGGGAAATATTAAAAAATACAGTTTGGAGGGGCTGATGGATGTACTAGTTAGAAGCACAAAGATAGAGGGAAGTATATTGAAACCTATTGAATGGGAGAAAGTGGTATTCTTGGCTAAAGGAGAAGGGCTTGGTGGCTAGCTAGAAACAACCACCAATGAGACATGAGTGTTATGGCTTGGAACTATCAAGGTTTGGGTACTACCTTGACAGTTCGTCATTTAAAGTATCTGATAAATAAATATAAACTTGGAATAGTGTTCTTGTCGGAGACTAGGA
>JBAGKO010000017.1:8133498-8148951 GCA_037177275.1 Acacia concinna
GTGCATTACAAAAGTGTTTGAAATTTACTTTTTTTGAATATTTTACTTTGAATATGTTGGAACCATACCTGTTTGCTTGAACGGCTTATTGGGAGGAGCCTGATGAGCTTTTGGACATTGGGATTGTTTTAAACGGCTTAAATGAACAGTAAACTGAGTGTAGAGCCGTGATGGAGCTGTCCTCATAGATTTGGCTTGATCAAACAGGTTATATGTGTGTATATATGTGTGTGTGTGTATTTTGATGATTGTCAAACTCAAAAGTGTTATAATTCCTTTTCTCTGTTTTTTTATTGATACACTCCTAAACAAGGCCTTAATGTTCTAAAGTGTTCCTTTTCATACATTGATAAAAACGTTTTTTAACTTTAATTTTTTTGATCTTATAACAGTTTTGTGAGCAAATGGATCTAATTAGACATTTTTTTTAGTTTTTAAGAATTTAAAAATGATTTTTCTTAAAAAAATTCCGAAAGCTAGTTTTTATTCAAACTTTAACGAATTAAAGTGCAATTTACCCTAACGTTTTTAGGGAGGAGTAATTTTAGTCATAATGTTTCTTTTTTTAGTCCAATTTTAGTTCCAATGTTATTTATTTGGGGTAATTTATATTCTTACTAACAGATTTGTTAAGTTAACTGTTAAATGTGGTGTGTTAACAAATAATAAGGCCATGTGATTGAAATCCACTCTATCGATTGTTGAAAGCAAATGCCCTTTAGTAAAAAAAATTAGGGAAAAAAAAAACTTAATTTCAATCAAATAACATGTCATATTATATTATTTAATTCACCTCACACCATATGACCTATTATTGGTCAACATATTCTACTTAATAGTCAACTTAATATATATGTTAGTAAGAATATGAATTGCCTCAACTAAATAATGTTGGGACTGAAATTAAATTAAAAAAAAATTAGGACTAAAATTGATTCTTCCTGTAACCATTGGAAGGTCAATTGCACTTTAATCCAATATTTAATAGGTAAAGAAAACTGCACACCTCCTTTTGTGATGTCTAAAAGGGCCACGTGCATAAAAAGAGACGGAATATTTCCTTTTAAAAAAATTGTCCTCCCCCATCCAGCGAACCATACTTGCATTTGTCTGGAGCTCGCAATTATAACAGCTAAATCATTGTGATATCCGCATTTTTAAGTTTAATTAGTTAATCTTTAAGTCAAATTATATTAAAGCTTAGTTATTTTAATTTTATCATAAAGAAAAGGCTTCCCTCTAAATTATTATTGATTAGACTTATCAAAAAACAGGAAAAAATAATCATCGATTAGACCTATCAGCCAAAAAGAAAATAGTTGTTAATTTATGGAAAAAAAGAAAGAAATAGTAGGATCATTTATTTATATCAGATCCATATTTCAACTATTATTGTTTTTTTTTTATTTATAGAAACTGCTACTGCTTTTCCAGCATTCAAATTTAATGCTCATGTAGCAATGGAGCATTGTTTGTTTGTTGCGGTAATATTTGAAACATTTACCCAAGTCCTATTGCCTGTTGGTAAATAACCCTTGTAAGTTTAAATTAGATT
Source organism: Acacia concinna (assembly GCA_037177275.1). NCBI lineage: Eukaryota > Viridiplantae > Streptophyta > Magnoliopsida > Fabales > Fabaceae > Acacia > Acacia concinna. The sequence goes on from JBAGKO010000017.1 coordinate 8,135,054, forward strand.
GGCCCAAAAAAAGAAAAAAAAAAATCTTTTTTGAGCTTTAAGATATAGAACAATGTTTGATGTGTCTCTCTCTTTTTTTTAATGTCTCTTTTTTCTGCCCAACATATGAGGAATTATAAGTCCTTCCCTATGCATTTTGTTATCAAGAAAACAAAAACAAAATCCTTCACTAAGTCGCATTTTTCTGTTGTTATTACACAAAACAATTAGCTTGAAAACAATTCATATGTAATCCACATTTATAAATCTCAGGCAAACAAAATACATTTATAAATCATGAATTATTGTGATGCAGTCAATTAAATACAAAGTAGAGCCGTACTGCCCTCTTTTTTCATTTTCTTTAAAAAAAAGTATATATCTGCAAGCAATGAATCAAAAACAGAGTGCAATTCAGTTTCTCTTGCGTCGTTAGGAGTTAACCGCCAAAATTATGGTTCGGCCGAAGGAAACCAATCTGTTTTGAAGTTGTTAGTTGCGTGATTAGCAAGCCTTAATCGCCTATAAATAGCTCCCTCCTCCTCCACATAATTTCCTTCATTCTTCACGAAGCTTCTGAGAAAGAAAGTGGAAGATAAGAGTCATTCAATGGACGCGATCGTGGTTGTTTCTGAGAGCAAGAACGCCGCTGCTGGCGAACAAATCGAGAATGGCGTGCACGAGAAGCACGACGCTGTTCATGGTGGCAGTGAGGCTGACACTGCCGTCTTTACTGCTGAAGCTGGGCCCCAGTCTTCTCACAGGAAGGATAACCGAATTCATGTTTCCAGTAACAAGAAACCCTTCCTCTTTTACGTCAATCTTGCTAAGGTATTTTCAATTCTCACCTTCATTTTATGCATCCTCTGTAATTTCCGGCTATATGAACCGAAGAAAGATCCTCGGTAATTTCTTATTCAGTTCTCTTTTTCGTACCTAAGTTCCTGTTTATCTTTGTCTCTTGGTGTTCAACAATGTATTCGAAAGCCTTCTCTGTTTTATCTCGATTTCATTATTGGAATCATGCATTTTCTTACGTGTTATTCCTGCACGTTTCAGGAGTCGCATATTTCCTTTCTTTTCCCACTAAATGTCCCGTGATTTGCATTCCTTTGAGTTCTGTATTTTCTTTTCTAATTAAAGGAAATTGAGTAATCTTGAGGTTGAACTATTATTCGGTCCTCTTTTTACTTAGCTGTTCTTATTTATCTCTGTTTCTTGGTGTTTAAGTATTTAACAGTGTATTCGAAGTCCTTCTCTGTTTCCTCTCGGTTGCATTAATGGAGCCATAAATATTATGCGCGTTATTCCTTCACGTTTCAGGATTCGCATATTTCCCTTTTTTCACTAAATGTCCCGTGATTTCCATTTCTTTGGGTTCTGTGTTTTCTTTCTTATTAAAGGCAATTGATAAATCTTGAGGTTGGACTATTATTCAGTTCTCTTTTTGGTATCGCAGTTCTTGTTTATCTCTGTATTCTCTTGACTGCATTAACGTAGTCATGAATTTTATGATGTATTATTCCATGTCGTTTCAGATTTACCATTTTAATTTAAATGTGCCGTGATTTCCATTTCTTTTACTTCTTGGTCTTTTCTCTTTCTGATTAACGGAATTTGAATGATCTTGAGGACAGTTTCTTTTTCCCCTTGAGAATAATTATTCAACGTTTGATAAGGTTTTGACGTGACATTTCTTTTGAATGCAGAAATTCCTGAACCAGTATAATGCCGTTGAGCTCTCTGCACTGGGCACAGGTATAATATCTTGAACCATTTTGCCCTCTGATCAATATTTTCCTTTTCAACCTACTTCTACTTTAGTCTTGGCAGTCGCATAGATATGAGAATAATTCAAATTCTAAATCGCACCTGTGCAAGAGTATTCATGAAATTAGCATTAATTCATTGAATAGCTGTTTTCAACTTCCCCTGCTATGCATATACAGGAACATGAATCCATTATCTCTCATATACTAACACTTCATTCTCTCAACTGAATTCAGCTATTACGACACTTATAATCATCTCTGAGAATCTGAAACGCAATGGTTGGGCTATTGAGAAAAGTAAGATCTCTATTCCTTCCCCGCACTAAACTTGTCAATAACAAAATGTTTATGATTTAATGGGACTACTTTTCCTTTGGGAAATGATCCAGGTGTCACAGTATCTACTATTGTCTCTAAGGGAGACCAAACGGGCCGAATGTTTCAGAAGGCCAAGGTGCTTTACCTACTCCACTGATATATAAAGTCTCCTCCAACATAGAATGCTGCTAACCCAAATTATTCCTTTCCACAGATTGAGATTCTGCTGGTAAAACCTGGACAAATGCGTCAAACTACTGGTGCTACATCGAACGAAGATGCTGACAGCAGTGCCATCACAGACTAGTGCCACGAGGCTTCATTGTCTTGTATTTCACCATTTTACATCTTTGGATAGATATAAAACTAAGTAGCTAATAAGGAAATCACAATTAGTGATGCTTACATCCTAATCATGAAGAGATAGTGTAGCCTTCTGCTTGGAGCATATGCAACTGGATTCTATCACCACAGTAACAGTAATCAGTATATGTTCATTTTGTAAGATTGTTTGGTTTTTGTTTCTTGACGAGGGACGATTCGTTTCTGCTACTCATTGTAAATGTACTCCCATTTTATCCATGTAATAAGCGTTCCTTGTTTCTTATAGATACAGTTTTCGGATTGCTGTCGTATGATGGAATATATTTTAGAAGGATCAGACCCTTCTCTCTCTCTCTGCGTCACTCATACGCACATTCAAGTTAAAAATTCTTTAAACATTAGGTTGTATGCACAAAATATTACATCCCAAATCCTACGATAGGAGACAATCCATATCCACTACAAAGAACTTACTGAAGGGACAACTTGGCCAGGGTGAGAGCCAAAACCTTAACTCCATTTGACATATCCTGAACGCTGGCAAACTCTTCAGGTTTATGGCTGTATCCTGCATAAATAAAGAAGATATATGAGAATGATGATAAATCTTTTCTCTTGATTTGAAAATTTTGAAGATGTTAATCTGTGTCCATGTGAATGTAACAACATTCAAAATAAAAAAATTACAGCGTTTCCACGTTAGAAAGTGACAGGCACATGGATTGCATCCTTATGCATACAAGATTAGTGCCTCATAGATAGAAGCAGAGAGGGTTCATGTCAATTCATTCTTGCAGAATGCAAAATCACATAAAATTAAGAATACTTTTCGAAAGTTGTTTATGCATAAATCAATTATTACATTAGGAAAGCACAAACTATTTATTCGTCCTCTTTTATTACCGTGATTATAGACAAGAAAATAATTTAAGAGTGCTAACCTTTGTAACATGGTATGAAGATCATGCCCATTGAAGATAACCTGCAATAGCATGAAGCTAATCAGCAGCAGATAATTATCTAACATAACATGACCATTTCTTTGTATTGTTAATAGTATTATTATTACAATAAACTATGCTTGAGCAGTTCAGTTAGCTCCTGCCAACAAGATTTGCGTCAATGTTGTGAACAAGCCAGGTAAAGCAGGATCAAAACAACTCAACAGGGTAGCGCTCCCGAAAAAAAAAAAAAAATCTCCTCTCTTATTCTCACCCAACCAAATTTAATTTCTTTTCATTTTTGTTAAGGTTGGGCTCTTGGGTGAAGATAAAGTGGCCAAAATGTAATTTAACAGTTCGTGCCACATCACAACACTTAGTTTCTTTGAAAACCTGCTTATCTGCTCAATTACCTGGCCATAAACAAGGCATCATGATAGGCTCTACTAATCATCAGCTTGCTGGTCAGGTTGAGCTCCCTTTTTGCAGTTTCCATTGCCTTTATCACTTCTTCAGCAGAAGATGCTGGTGGATCCTGATTGATGATATGAAACTCTGAAAGCTTCACACCTCGAGATTTGGCAATTCTAATTGCTGATTGGTGAATTTTCTCAATAACTTGGTTCCTTCTTTCTTCATTGATATCTCGTGTGTCTGCCACAACAAAAAATAAAAAATAATGGAAAAAAAGTATTGGTATCAGTGGCTCAGATTATGCATCTGAAGATTAAGCAAAACCATGACGTATTTAGATATCCCAATGAAATTGTATGGTGCCATTATATGTAAAAACTTCAGTAATTAAGCCAAGTAAGCCGAAGTTGTCCTTTATAAGCATACCAATTTCCAAGTGGGACCAGCTAGGAATGCTGTTGATTGCTCCAGGATGCAGTTCCAGTATACCTTTAGGCATTGGAGAAGTTAATTATAAATAAGGACTCATAGATCAAAGATCAATTGTTTGGGAGCAGGGGGTGTTCAGAACACGTCATGGTATGCAGTCAGTCTGAAAGTATGGAAGAATGTGCTTACGTGTGAAGGAAATATTGCTTACCAACTGTACCAACGGTATCAATCGAAGCAGATTCCAATACATGTTTCTCAACAGCAAGGGCTAACTCAGCAGCTGCCAGTCCAGCATCATTTCTGCTCCACACGATGTTAAGAGAAATTATGAATAAATCATTCGATTTCATTATGATACTTTAATTTCACAAGGGCTCAGCCTCAGAATACTGGAGCACAATGCTCAAAGGGGCCAAAGTTTAGTTTCAGCATTTGCCATGCAATGGCAGATTGAAACTTCATGAGGTCAAGAGACAGCATAATATTGAGTGCTACTGCCCTTTTCATCAAAATTAACGGAACCTCCTTGACAATATTTCTAAACCAACATTTTAGCACTCAAATATATAAACTTTTCCAATATAGTTCCTTATTTTCAATCATCGAAAAAAAGACAAATGTTATGTTTATTCATTATTTACCAATTCAATACTTCAACTTGAATCACATCTTAGTCAAATTGCTGACACGACCTCCTTTTCCAGCAAACAGTGAATAATAGATGCAAGTACAGTCTGTGTATTCAGATCAACCATTTAATAAACGAGACATATTTGAAAATACAAATTACTAAGTATGACACTTAAAGGGATCAGACGACATTATAGTCAGTCATTTTCTAAAATTATTCTTTTAACCAAATAGCAAGCCACTGAAAAACTATTACCCCTTCATTCAACATTTATGGAAGGACCTTAATAAATCATTAAAAAGAAGAATCTTTGTTTTACTGCTTTGTAACAAAATAAAAAAGTTGAACTCAAAGTGCAATCGCCCAAGGAAAAAGAGAATAAAATTGCATTTAAAAACAGTAACTACCTATTAGGCATTAGGACAGCGCCTGCATGGCCACCATTGCCTTCAAATTCGACCTTCAGGCTAGCTGGGGCTGCAATTGCTGTAACTATGCCTATAGATATACCTGGGCCAAGAAAAAAAAATTATATATGGTCACTGAAGCTATAGCGGAGGCAAGGACTATGCCACTAAGAGTTAATTGTACCTTCTTCTTCCAGAATAGGACCTTGTTCTATGTGCAGTTCTATAAAAGCAGAATACGTTTCTTTGCTTAAGAATACACTAGACAAGTCATCTTCATATTTTGCATATCCAGCGGATCTTGCAGCTTCTAAAAAGGACATGTTTTGACTATCAGTCGTTGTCTTAAGATCTTTTACAAGATTTTTGCTCCCAGCTAGCAAGCGGCTGCATAAAAGACACAATAGAAATCAAACCAAAATACAAGTCAACAAATAATACGTTGATCCATGTTGTAGCCAGTCTGAAAATGTGGAAACATTACTAGTAGTAATATAAGTGAATTAGCGATTTAAAAATTAGATGAAATGATTTCCCCAAAGGATAAGTCCTATAATGGGACAGAAATCAGGGGTGTTACCGACCTTCCCAAGCAGCTGATACCAAAGCGAGTAGGCTCTTCAGAAGTAAATAATACAACTTCCAATGACCTTCTAGGTTTGAACCCAGACCTGTGACAGTTCAGTCAACATCAAACACTATCACTACTTGACCAAAGTGAACAGTGAATGGACATAAAAAATTAATACCTACAGAACTCAGATCTTTCTAAAACAAATAAATCCAACAAAAGAAATATTTATTAGTTAAACATCTAATTTTTCTCTTTTGGTATATTTTGATGTTATAATATAGTTATTTGTTGAAGTATAACAAGCGCAAACCTTGTTAAGTTGTTCACAAAGTGTAGACCCATTATAGGTTGGATTATTATCACACAAAATTAAGCCTATTTGTATGCCAGTTTTTGCTTCTTTCACAAGTCCACTCACACGCAATGTTTTATCACTAAAGTATGAACAATTTACAAGATCTTAAACCTGCTTTTCCAATTGGCGAGAAAAAAATCTGCAGTTAGAAGAAGAGTAAAACAACCTTTTCAGGACGTTGATAGCTTCTATGGCACCTAAAACCCCAACAACTCCATCATATTTCCCAGAATATGGTATAGCATCAATGTGAGAACCTGTTGCAACTGCAGCAAACTCGGGTTCTTGGCCGACCCTGCATAAAGTAATAGGAGAAAGAGGCCTTAATAAAGCTAGTTAATTACAGGTTCTCCACACTGAAGTTAATATAAACTTGAGGATTACGCCAGGGATAACTAATAAGAGTATAGCGATCAGAGATAGAAATTGCTTCAAACACTGGACGAGAGGCTTGTTTGGCTTAAAGTAGTCCACTGTAAATATAAATATATAATGAACCATAAGTGACGAACAAGTAGAGACTCACCAACAACCAAATATGTTACCCACAGCATCCTCTCTAACTGAAAGACCAGCAAGGCCCATCAAGTTTTTAACATACCTACAGATGGAAGACAAGAACAAGGTCTAACAAAGGCAGTAACATCATATATGCAAAGAAAGATACATATTATACAGAAGTTAACCAATATTTTTTTTCTCCCACCGGAAGGAGGCAGAAATGACCTCAAATGTCATTCATGTTTTCTTTTATTTTGCTTTGAGTAGTGTATTTGTTTCACCAATTTTATTAAATATTTGACTAAGCTAAATAAGTTTACATACGTCACCATATGTATCGAGATACATTTATTTGGGGATTTCTGTAATCATCACACAAAACAGCACGCATGAAACTAATTTTACATACCTGCGGGCCAAAACATCCTTTTCAGTATACAAGACCCTGGTTACTGACGGAGCAGGTGTATCGGAGAAGCTCGAGAGCTCATCAATCTATGAACAAGTACGGTTCTAAATGTTAGAGGCAACCAACCATTGAAGTTACTTCTACAATATTAGTTCACTACCTGCTTCTGCAGAATCTGGGCATCAACGGATAGTGAAGAAGCTAAACTTTGAATTGAAGAATGAGATTCGTGAATTGGATAACCGGAGAATTCCTCCATTGTTCTGATTGTTGGGTCTTCATCTCCATCAGTTGAAATTGCAGAGAAGGAACATACTAAGAGAAGAAGCAAGAGCCCCGGAGTTATCATCATTTTCCCGGACTTTTGATTATAATCGAGCCAAAAGCTGATCATCATAACCATTTCAAGGCCCTCGGAATATGCCCTCCGGAGGTGAAATGATTGGGGAAAAAAGGGGAAAATTTCAAAAAAAAATATAAGTGAAATAAAGAAATCCCAATTCAGTACAGCGAAATCAAAAAATTCTAAATCAGTCTGTTTTGTATTTTTTTTGGATAATTATGAAAATACCACTGAATTTTTCACAACACGAGTTTCGTAATTCACAACACAAATATCTAAATTAACAACACCAGGTACTATATTTATACTGTGAGTTGTAAATATGTAGTATCTGGTGTTGTGAATTACGAAACTCGTGTTATGAAAAATTCAGTGGTATTTTTGTAATTATCTAAAAAAAAATACAAAACAGACTAAATTTGGATTTTCCGATTTCATTGTACTGAATTGTCTTTTCCCTATTTCCAATGTCTTTTTCTGGAATTCTCCAAAAAAACACATTTGAAACACAAAATATAATTAATTTTTTTAAAAATTAATTTTATTAGCTTAAAGGGAAAATTCTAGAAAAAGACAATCGAAATATACAAAAGACATTTTGGTGGTTTGAAATGGTGAAATCTCATATTAGTATGACAAGAGGAATTTTGGATTTTTGAATGTTCCAAAAAGACTAAATTGCCTTAAGTGAAAGCTAAAAGCAGAAGGGGAATAGAAGGAGGGCCGACAGTGATATTTTCTCACCTCACTAATATGAAATCAGAGGCACAACGAAAACCTTAGAATGGTGATGGTCGGCGCGGTGAGAGATGAGAATATGCTACGACGCTGATAGATGAAAGGAACAAAAGCTGGTATAACGGCGTTCTACAAATTTCAATGTTACGGCTGTATCAATTTTTAGCGACTTTTTAAGAAGCCTAATATTTGAACATTTCAATGTTAATATCGGTATTGAAACCAATAGATCAACTTTCCTTTATGGCTTTATTCATTTTCAGTAACTTTTCAAGAAGCCACAAATGTAAGTATAAGTTTATCAGCTATCACAGTTGTTATTTAAAATAATGGTACTGGATATTAGGTAACAGCGGTTGTTATTTTCTGCAAGGTTGAAAATTTTATGGGACTTTCCCAACAAACATGTACTATATGTCCAAGTATTGTGAAAAATAATTATGAGCTAATATCTTATGAAAGTGCTGCTGTTGGACAGACAGATGAAATTGGGGGTGGATGTAATATGCTTCTATGTGGTGTAGAAAGTGCTCCCACACCAACGCCAGAGTTGAATTGTACGAAATGGAGGGGATTATTTTCAGAGTTGAACCGTTGTACCATCTTCTGTTCCTTTCATCTCTCAGCGTCGTAGCATATTCTCGTCTCTCATCACGCCGACTACCACCATTCCAAGGTTTCCGTTGTGCCTCTGATTTCATATTAGAGAGGTGAGAAAATATCACTGTCGGCCCTCCTTCTATTCCCCTTCTGCTTTTAGCTTTCACTTAGGGCAATTTAGTCTTTTTGGAACATTCAAAAATCCCAGATTCCTCTTGTCATATTAATATGGGATTTCACCATTTCAAACCACCAAAATATCTTTTATATATTTGGATTGTCTTTTTCTAGGATTTTCCCTTACTTAAAAATCTTTTAATTTATAATTTTTCTTTAAACTATTTTATCTAACTTATAAATTAATACATAATATAGGCTGAAATATACTTTTAATATTTTAAAATAATATTAGGTATATTTTTAATATCCTTAACTTTATAAGATATATTTTTTTAACAACTTTAATATTTTTAATGGAAAATACAAATTTAAGTAACAACTATGTAAATTCAACAGACTCTGTGATTAGATACTATTAATATTATATTTAAAATATGAATGAATTAAAAAATAACTAAAGTTTGTGAGTTTGCAATCAACATTTCTTTTTTGGTTAGCAACATTAAAACAACGTATATTATGAATATAGGATAAAAAAATATTATATAAAATTAAAGGGTGAAAAGTATGCTTTATGTAAGACTTAAAAGTTATTATACTTAATTCATAACATATAAATATTATGTATGATGCACTTAAATAAATTATTTATATTCCGTACTTTAAAAAAATAAATAATAATTTACGTTAGAGCGTACTGTAACGAAGTCTCACATCAGAGAGGCTTGGGAGGGTGAAGTGCTATATAAGCAGGTCTTTTAGGAAGAGAGTAATGACCTTATGATAAGTGGTATTAGAACCAGCCGAGCCTTCCTCTAAGGAGAATATCCGGACACCGGTGAGACCGGTGGGCCCCGTGATGAAGGGCGCTCGCGGATTGACTGTGGGAGAATATAACAAAGTCCCACGTCAAAGAGATTTGAGAGGGTGAAATGCTATAGAAGCAGGCGCAGCGCACGGGGAAAGAAGGGTGAACGTAGTTACTGCACGGTTTGAACCGGAGAGGAATAGAAGGCGGGAAAAGCCACAAACTTTTCCACTTGCGGATTCTCACGGAGGATTGGAGGAAGAAAACGACTCAGAAATGGAGACAAAGAGGCACACATGCCTAAAGCTACAGTTTCCTAATACAGGCGACCCCACAGATGCTGAACCCATATTTGTGAAGGGTACTTGGTATGACGCCCACTTTGACCTCTCCATAACAGATGGCCTCAATGCTTGGGTTTGTCATGGTAGCGATTTCTTTTTCGATGAGAGTCTTTAATTCCTTAGAGCAATTATAAAGTAAAGTTATTATTCTTTCCTTTCTCTTACCGTTTTTCGTAGCATCGGAGGAGGAGGTGAAGGAGCGGGCTACTCAGTGGGACCAGCCGGTATCGGAGTACGTACAATTGGCTGAGCAATACTTAGGGTTTCAGCTACCTGACTCTGTATATGGATTCGCTGATGCTGGTGATGGGCATAAAAGAGTAAGTGCTATAATCTTTTGGCCATTATAACTGCTAATGTTGATTGCCTTCGAAGGTTGAAAATCCTATGGTATCCAATTTGACCAAAATAACTGCTTTTTCCCATGCCTGTATTCTCTGAATGTTAAGCAGTTGTCATGGACATTCGAGAAGGAAGGAACAAAGCTGCAATGGAGATGGAAATGCCTGCAGTCTCCTAATAGTAAGAAAACCACAGCGGAAATACTGGACTTTCTCATGGATGCAAACATAACCCTAAGTGTAAGACTCTGCATTATTCTCATTCATGAATGCATTTTTTTTTTTTGCCAACCATGAATGCATATTTTAAACCAATGTTATCACAATCACCCTATGGCATCCACTTGTCTGTATATATTTAATAGTTGTTTGTGGTGAGCGTTACGTTGAGATGTCATATTTAAGAATATTTGGTTAGCTCTGGCGGACAATAAATTACATGGGGATTCAAATTATCCTCTCTGCTATCAGTCTTATTTCTTGTCTGAACTTTTATAAGAGAATTTTCCCTGACAAACGCACCTGAATGCATCTCCAGGGCTCTTATATTCTTTTTTTTGACCTGAAATTTTTAAGTTTTAGTTCTTTGAAGGACAATACATTTATTTCCCATGGATTGCTATGTTATCAAGGAAGGTTTCCCATGTATGTCACATTTTCTGTTGTACTAGAAAGTATATACAACTTTGGGACATTCGAGTAACAAGCAATTAAGTTGGGAAACTATTATGTGGCTGATGATATTAGATTACAGATACATGGGATAAACATATTTCATTTCAACAAATTATCCTGGTGGATGGTTCAAAAAGATTGAGCAGATTTTATGATAATAGGCAATAGAGTGCTTTGTTTCCACTTTTGGCCACCATAGATTTAAGTCCTTTAAGAACATCATTAGGGAAAGTGATCATTTGTTTAATACTTCGTTGGATGTTTCTATGATTCACCATTTCTAAAATACGTAGCTTTATCTCAGACAAGACCTCTCATTTCCCGTTTGACGTAATTATGCACGCCTACATTAACCACAGGCAGAGGTTGTCAGAAAAACTGAATCATTTGAGAGGATGAAAGTGGAGGCTGATAAGTGCTTATCCCAGAGTGAAAGATTCGCCAACGAAAAAGTGGAATTTGAATCTGAAATCTATGCTAAGGTCACTCCTCAATTCTCACTTCAATTTAAAGCTGTTTTATATACGTTTCTGCTGGTTAATTTGAGGTAGGGAAAACTTCAATGTAGCTGATTGTATCTTTTGTTAGTAGGTTTTTAAACTAAAATAAGATGAGTTTTTGAGTTTTTTCTCTAATAATATGACAAGCGGTTTTTTAGATGTTTCTTAAACTATTCATTATGTTACACTCGTCATGTTCCAATTTGAGATCGTGATAAGAAAGATGCAAAAAATAGCACTCATCGTTTGAAGTATTGCTCTGCTTGGTCCGCATTCCTGATGAAGGCAGTACTGGATTTTGCTCTGTTCTCCTTTTCTCATTACATTATTAGGACTGAGTTGACCGACCAGGTCATTTTCTGCTCCAGTTTCTAGAAGTCTTGAATTCTAAGAAAGCAAAACTGAGAGAGCTTCGAGATCAGATATCTAAAGGAGAAGCTGCGGAAAAATCTCCTCAAGAGCAAGACACAGACAAAACTGAAAGTTTTGATGGTGAAAGCGATGAAGAGGATGCCACTTTCAGTTCAAAGTATGTTTCAGCAACCAAGCCTTCTCAATCAAACCGAAAGAGAACTACACGCAAATAGTCCCTGCATCAGTTAAGACTTAAGAGTATATTTCCACCTAAACTGACATTTTTTCCCTCGTTATTAAGTTCCATATGGCAATGGATCCCTCTGTATATTGTCAGTCTACTCTACCATATCGGGTTTTATTTGTTTTCTCTATATGAAGAAACTAATTAATGCCATACTGGACTATGAATGGTTAAATTTCAATGATCTGTCTTACTTTTAAAATTGTGATATCAAGTTGATTTAAGAGTTGAAGGTGAAAACCCGTTTTGGAAGTATTAAAAAAATCTGAATGTTGCTTTTAAAGTTTTTTCGATTTCAACGTCCCCCAGAAGTTTAAAAGCATACCAATGTTGTCCTGGCTGGTAACAAAGTTAATTTTGACTGTTAGCTCTTTAGTTTGATTGAAAAAATACATATGACACTCTTTCCTGTCACTCAGTATGGCATTTAGGACAAAAGATGATGAGGTGGCGTAATGACTAATGAGTGTCAGGTAAGTGTCAATTAGTTCAGTCAAACTAAAGAGTTAATAGTCAAAATCAACTTTGTCAACAGTCAGGGGCAACATTGGTACATTTTTATTTTAGGGCTTACATTAAGACTGAAAAAACTTCTTAGACAACATTGAGATTTTTTGAATATTTTTAGGTTGGATTTGCATCTTACATTTCATAATATCTTGGATGTCGAATTGATGAACTTGTGTGGCATGCTGTTATATGATGGGATGATATTATGGTTAGTCTTTATATTTCCATTGAATTTTGGTCTTGGTCTATATAGTTTCAAATCGTTGATTTCAGAACCTATAGTTTCATGAGGATGTGGTTTTGAGCTGTAAGTATAGTGATCAAAGCCAAAACTTGTTAAAAGTACAAGGATTACTTGTCAAACTCAGATGAAATTTTTATGAAACTATAGAAACTAAAACCTACAATTTTAAACTACAGGTACTAAAATTAAAATTCAATCAAACTATAATGAGTTTTAAGTATAGCGATCAAAACTAAAACTCGTTAAAAGTATAAGGCTCAATTGTCAAATTTAAACTAAATTTTTATGAAACTATAAGAATCAAATTCTATGATTTGAAACTATAGGTACTAAAATCAAAATTAAATTAAACTATAATGATAAACTATGGTATTAACATACCGATATCGTATAGTACTCTATATTGGATAAGGCATTTGGTATCATATCCTAAGAAAAAGGTGTAATCCAATGGCAGTCAAAATATTTTGCCATATAACATCGCATTTCCAATTGAGGTGCATTTAAAACATAGAAACCCTTATGCAGAGTTGAACTGAGATTTCATCATCAGATTGTGAGTAGTTTAACAAATCGATAACTTTTGAAAGCTTCATGATCCGTTATCTCTCTATTTATTCTCTTATAAGAAATGATGCGGTATCTACAAAAGTAAAGTTCAAATTACTCAACAGTTACTTATACATAAGCACAATACTTGAATGATTAAGCCGCCAATCACTTATCAGCAGAGCAGAATATTCTTATTTCATTTTGGATCTTTGTTTACTACAACTATTGTTAATTGTGCAAAGCGACTTCATATTTTTCTTTGAAGGCAGCTGAACAAACATGGTAAGCATATTTTATACTCCCTCTTATCCTTAAAATACGATCTAGTAAACTTTTTTTTTGGGAGAAAATTGTTAGATACAAGATTAGTTTTGATGATATCAAATATAGATGCATCATATTAAAGAGCAAATATAGATGCATCATATTAAAGAGCAAAAAGTTTGTATGATATATTTATTGTCTTAT
>JBAGKO010000017.1:8154112-8178487 GCA_037177275.1 Acacia concinna
TTTGGCTTTAGTGTTTAATTAAATGGTATTAACTTTTTATTGAAATTTACTTTTCATGGTATTATTTGAAAAAATGGTTTAAAAACTAATAAGGGTACTATTGTCATTGTAAATATAATACATTTTCTCTCCTCCCTCTTTTCTCCCCTCTATCCAAACACAAGGAGAGATTATATTCTCTTCCCACTTCTCCCCTCCCCCCATTTTCTCTATCCTCTCTTCTCTCCTCCCCAACTCTTCTCTCCATCCAAACAAGGGATTAGAGAAAAAAGACATATAAATACAATCTCAATTAGGAATTCCTCAAAAAGTATGTTAACACATGGAAGTAACTTATAGGTCTCAAGAGACTAATATGAGATTTTGAAATGTTATCTTTTTTACTAAAATATCTATCGAGATTTTATTTTTTTAAAAAGGAAAGAATCCTTGTCGATAGGGGGCTCTACTAGTTGGCACTACCTTGCCAGTGGCCCTCTAACGACTTGCCACTGTAGCTCTAGTGCTTGTAGCCAGAGTTCCAGTAACAACTTGAGTAATGATATTAACTAATTGGGTATAAAGATTGATTATTTGAGCTCCTTCAGCTGGGCCTATCAAGGATCATTAATAAGTTGAATAAAGACAATGACAACTTGATTATAGCTATTAACAATGTGAGGAGTGCAAGTTATGAATCGATATACTCACATTGTCATTGTTTTTATTTAACTATTTAATTAACAACGTCAGATAGAGCTTAGAGAGCTCAAATAATCAATCTCTATACCCAAGTAATTAATAATATTGCTCGAATTGTCACCAGTGCTCTAGCCACCAACAAGGTGGTGCTAGATGGTTAATCTCCAACACCAGCGATGATTCTTTCCTTTTTCTTTAAAAAAAAACTTGAAGGGCATTTTGGTAAAAAGGACAACATTTCAAAATTTCATATTAGTCCATTGATAACTATTTGTCCTTTCAATATGCTAGCATACTCTTTAAGGTTTTCTAAATTTAAATGGTATTTATTATTTGGAATTTTTCCCTTTTTATAGGTACATGTATCCTCTTTTAAGGAAATCTTGTTTAAGGTCGTGTTAGGCGCTAAATGTGGATTCTTTTCTTAACGAGAATTCAAACTTTAGTTTACTATGTTGTGAAAACATTAGCCCTTCTACTAGATATAATCCCATTGATACATGGTAACCTAATTCTTATTTGTGCATCTGAGCATCAACTTTTAAGCTTTGAATGACATTTGAGATGTTGATGGGCTGAGCCCTACTTTTGACAAACTATTTTATAATGACTACTTCAGAAAGGACTTTTATTTACAGTTTCGGCTTGTAGGTGATTGTTTATAATTTGAGCCTCAAATGTTCATTAAGCCTAATTGTGCATTTGATCAGTTATTCACTTATTTTTGATCTCTACTGAGTTGTCACATTTCTCATATGAAATTTCATAACTATTGGAATTGGTTTAAACTTTAAAGGACTTTAAGCTTCCTCTTGACAAATTATTGAATTGACACTTTTTGTGGGGAGGGGGGAAGGATTTATATAATAACCCCTATGGTGTTTATGTAATTCCCTTTTGCATGTATAAATTTTGGTATTTTGGCATATTGGAGTCTAAGTTTCATTCCCATGATTTGAAGTTGATAGGATTTTTTTTTTTTTAAGGAATACTTAATTGTGGCACCAATTGTACATGTTATTGGGATTTTATATTAGATTATTATATGAATAGTTTTGATTATGTGGTTGGTTGGAGAATTGGACCTTGTGATTTGGGCTCTTAGGCCTTGATGTCTCTCTCATACGTGTGAATTGTTGGGTATTTATCAAATTATTTTAGTTGGCTTGCCCCTTCCATTTTAATTTTGAAGGATTGAGATTATCGAGCTTTATTTATTGTGAAAATACATCGTAGGATTACATTTTGTGCTCATCAAACCGCACAAATGTACTTATCACATCTACAACGTTAGATTGATTTGGAACAGTTCAGATTTAATGTAATTTAATTTTTATATTTTAAATAAAATTTTATTTTACTATATATAAAATTTAAAATAAATATAATCTTATAAATATAACTTCTCATAAAAATAAATTTATCATTAAAAAATCACAATTTAAAAATTTTAAATTTCAATAGTTGGAATTAATTTAAATAGCTTAGATCTCACTAAGTGATGAGAAATTATGAGCTCATTACAGGTTTTTTTAGTAACAATAGGCAAATGAGGCCTTTGGCTCCCACACCCGGATTCCCCCAGTATCCAGTGCCTTCTAATACTAGGCCAGGTAACCAGGGGCAATTGACTAATCCAGAGTGGGGGATATTTAGTAGGCGTACCCCTATAACGTGCTTTGCACCAAGGGTGTGGGCTCTGCCTCCCAACAAGTATTTCTCCCAAGTTTAAACTCTCATCTGCTTGGAGAATTGAAGTGTCAGCCACTTTACCGCTACACCTCGGCACTTGTTGGTAGGTGCTCATTAGAGCTATGAGCACCAAATACAGACCCAATGCCTATACGAGAGCACTGATATGCAAACAACTCCACGGAAGGTGGAATGTCAAGTAGGGAAAACCAAGGACTTTGAAATCTTGCATGAACGTTAATGATACTCACCACTACAAAACAAAGAGGCAATATTTGATGCTAAAAGTTGCCAGTTAAACAGAAAAGCGTTAAGTGGCAGAAGAGGATGTTGATCAAGGGCTTATTTAACAATTATTATTAGTTTGATCGTCAAATAAGTGCATGACAACGTTTGACAAAGACATATATGGGAATGACTATCAAACAGTTGTAACAGTTAAAAATTCTAGAAATATAACTATTAACGGTTGTTTGTAAACATTGTCAAATGTTATTGTTAAAAAAAATATTGTCAAATATTGGATAACTGATGGGCTATTCAAAAGTAATTGTAATTGTCAAATGTGGCTCATCTTTGTCTCATACCTGCAGGTACCAAACTGTTATTACTTTGAGGGAAGGTAAATGAACAAGGGATCTGGCATTCACCATAACCCTTGTTAACGTCAAAACCCTCGGACGGTAAGAAGATGCAAAGTGCAAATCCAAATGCTCAATTTTCCAGCTAATTACAATTTTAATTCAAAGATCAATGCTTACAGGAGAAACATTGAATAATAGTATGTTTTCACACTTGAGATGAAACGTATTTATGGGTTTGGAATGTGACAATAACAATAAGGCATATCAACAAACTAAGTGAAGGAGTTAAAAGAAGGAAACAAAGAGTCATGAAGGTTAAGAGTGGGCATTATGTGCCCTAGAGGTGTCCATCTCTTGGACAAGACGAGACCTGTGGCTACGGCTTGGTTGATGGGAATAGAAAAGAGAGGATATGGTGAAGAAGATAATCTGGTAAGATGCTAATCATTTCTATCCTCTCTGATTTTGAGCCTTAAGATGAAGATGATGATTGTCCCATACTGTCGCTTTAATTCTGTGGAACTTAGCTCTGCAACTGATTTGTTTTAAAGATAAATAAGCTCCAAGAAGGCTGAATACCATGATGAAGAGAGAAGCATTGAACTACATATTTGACATTTGAGTAAGGAGTCACCGATTGTAACTCCTAGCAAGGAACCAACCATGTGAAGCTAGTGAAGTGATGTTTAATAGTGAGTAGGCGTCAGCTAGGGTGCTAAAGATTGTTACAAGCTATATAAGTGTCAAGGTCACTCTAGGGGATTAGGCAATGAAGGCCTAGGATTCACTCCAGGGTATCTCACAATCAACCCTTCAGTAAATTGATTATTTAATATCATCACATTCATTGTACACATTTGAAAAACATATACAATTAAATTAACTTAATTAAAGTCTTTTTTTTTTTTTGAAAAAATACAATTAGATACAATTTCTGATAATCCATATTCATCATAGGTAGTTTGCATTAGTGCTTACTTAAGTTTAAATAATTATAACTCACTAAGAGAAATGATCTAGGTTGGTTCCATTCTACTACATTTCCTTAACCTTGTAATGTGAGAGCTGATTAAGTGTTTGTGTGCGCCTTAATTTATTAGCAGTTGGAATCAATAAGCACGCTTGCAAGTAAAGGGTTTGTCTTGTTGATGATTAAAAGGTCCTGTGCATGCGCGCGCGCACTAGCTAGTTTAACCTTTAAATCATTACAAGGTACCCATTATATTTTCATTTAAATATATAACACTTCACTACTAGAAAAGAGGCTATAAGACCGCTACGTTTAGACATCTCATGTGGATACGGTTTAAAAACTATGACTGTGGCATTTGTTGTAAATATTTATAAAACTTAAGACCGGTTGTGCTTCAGTGCAGTCAATAATATATTTTAGATTGGTTATAGTTTAATGAAGTCTCTATAAGTATTAAATA
Organism: Acacia concinna; assembly: GCA_037177275.1. Taxonomy (NCBI): domain Eukaryota; kingdom Viridiplantae; phylum Streptophyta; class Magnoliopsida; order Fabales; family Fabaceae; genus Acacia; species Acacia concinna. Next base: position 8,158,503 of record JBAGKO010000017.1, read on the forward strand.
TTATGAAAAATTAAAAACTTAAATTCTTTTTAAAACATCCTTTCGAAGACTGTCATTTCTTTACATCTGGTCTTAAACATTTCAGAATTTCTTCAGATTCCAAGGTAAACTTTGCGACTACGCGTCTCTTTGAAATATAAAGGCTTTAACAAATGTAATCATCATTCGTCTTGTTATTTAGAACCCGTTTGACTATGATTTATTAAAAGTAACTTATTTAGCTTATGTAGCTTTTGATAAGTAACTTATAAAAATAAATAACTTATTAGAAGTCAATTGTGTTTGGATTGAAGGTAAAAAAAGTGACTTATTGAGAGTAGAAGAAGTTATTTGTATTTGGAATAGGAGTAAAAATAGTGACTCATGAGAGAGAGAAAAAGTAACTTCTTTTGAGAAGTCACTTTTTTTGACTTCTCTCCATAAGTTACTTTTTACTATAAGTTAATTCTCTTCATAAGCTTCTACCAAATACCCTAAAATACAAAAGCTACTTTTTTTTATTAGAAAAGCTAAAAGACGCTCCCTGACGCTCTGATCAAACAAGCCCTTAAACTCCTCATTACTTTTTTTTTCTTCAAATCCAGCTCCCTCTTTTCTCCGTTTTGTCTATCAATATGGTGAGACACATATATAAGGGCACTTTTTGTTTGTCCTTCTTTTCCTACCTCGCTACTTCCTCGTCTCCCTTCCCTGCCTTCAACAATGAGGAGGAAGGTTGAGGATTTTTTTGTTATCTAAAATGTTTTTCTTAAAAAAAATCAATGAAATTGTTGCTTTCGGGTAACAAAAACAGTAGGGAAAATAGCAATAAGGTCCTAAGAATCAAACATATCAGCAAAAATAGTCCTACAAAAAATATTTCACTACCCAAGTGGTCTCAAGGGACTTTTTTGATAACATGTCTAGATGTGTAATTACCTTTCTACCCTCACTAGTGATGGAATGGAAAAGTTAGTATATGTCCATTTGACACCTTATCAGTCTGTGATGACAAGCACATGTACACATTTTAACAACTTGTTATATATGTTTTGACAAGTTCACTTAGACATTTTGACAACTTATCAGGCTGTCTTAACAAGTACATGTGCACATTTTGACAACTTGTTATGCATGTTTTGATAATGTGTCTTCCTTTATATAAGAACATGCCCCTCTTGGTATAACAAGTCCACTTGGACATTTTGACAACTTATCTAGTTGTCATGACAATCACATGTGCACGTTTTGATAATTTGTTATACATGTTTTGACAATGTCTTTCCTTTAAACAATAACATGCCCCTCTTGGTGTAACATGTCATATCCCATTTTTCAGGCCTTTTACTATACCTCAAAGTGGCCTTTGGAATCACTTGTTATGCTCGTACGTTGGAACAGGGAGGACAATTTTTGCAAAATACATTAATGATAAACAACTTTTTATTAATGAATAGAGGCATACAAACTAGAATTTAGTGTATCAATCTCAAGACATAATACATATAGCCCAGAAATAAGAATAGGAAGCCTAACAAAACTATACTCGGTCCTTGCCTTTGCTTCCTGATCCTTCACCTGCATTGTGGAGAGGGTAAGGTTTCGAAACCTCAATAGTAGAATCTAAAACCAATAACAATATAATGCAATGCATGTCATGATATCACGTAATGCCCGTATTACTCCTCTAGTGCCCTCTCTCTTGGCACTTACTGTGTAATAAGTATGCACGTGACTCTACCTCTATCACATAGCCAAGGCATATAAATAGAGAGTCATACCAAATACATATCATGTTAGCTCAATCACACTACAGTAAACAAGCATACAACACAAACAGTAGACAATCTAGCATTATAAGTTAAGATTTAGAGACTCTTACTACCGTATACTCTTACACCGTGCAGGTGTCTGTCTTTGTCTCTAGTTGTACGCATATGATCCTCCACTGTCATGCTACTGGATTGCTGGGTCTCTTCTTTATAATGCTTATACAGACCACAACGTAGAGGCATTACTCAATGCTACTATTGATATACCATAGACCCATTTCCCCTTGACCCCCTAGGACCTTGGTTACTATCTGAACCATACCCTTCATGTACCCTCTAGTGTCTGGATTTCCTACTACCTGGACCGTATCCTTCCTCTTCCTGTATCCCTCTGTAGTACTCTCTGTACCGCCCATTGAGCACTGGCCCTTATTGCTGGACCGTCCCCACTGCCCTGACCTGGATAGTTGGGTAGCATCTTCCTTTAGATGTGCCTACTAGACCTCCCGATTGTTGGGCAGCACCTCCCCCTAAGAATTCCTACTTCTGTTCGGGATTGTCGACAGCACCTTCCCATAGGAAATACTGTCTTAGTCTGGGACTATTACCTCCCCATAGGAAATGTTATCTTAATTCGAGACAGTCGGACAACACTTTCCCCTAAGAAAGGTTATCCTGATTAGGAATAATTGGGCAACACTCCCACTTAGAAAAGTTTGTTTTGGCCTAGATAGTTGGATAGAACCTCCCCTTAGGTTCACTATCTATGCCTGCCCAATTGGACAAAACCTCCTTCTAACTATTCTAATAATTACTAGAATTTAAATGAATTCATAAGAGGGAGAGATCTGGAACTTACTTGGACCGAAGTTTGGGCTGGGACCACTCGAAATTGCTCTAGAAGTACCTCACTTTGAGAGCACTAGAATTTTAGAGAGAAGGGAGAGCATTTTGGTGTGACAAGAAGAGGAAATGGTGAGAAGTATTTATAGGTGAGAAGGAAGGGTCATTTTGTAATTTTTTTGGGTCTTTAGGTGTAATTTTCCCTAAATCTTACATGTGACCTTCTTAGCTTGACAAATGTCCTTCTTGGGAATTGGAAAGGGACACCTCAAGGGGAAAGTGACACCAACTTTGGCTTCCAAAAAAGGAGCTCCCTCAAATCCCTTTTATATTAATATTTTTGTTTGATCAGCCATAAACTTAAAAAATTTCAGAAAATTCTGCACATGTCCAAAAATTCTCAAAAATTCAGAAAAATTGTCTAAATATTCCAAAAGGCTGCCATAAAAATTTCATGGAATTTGGAAATTTGGAACTCTCAAAAATAATTTTCTACCGAAAAGTTTCTTACATCAGTGATTAGCCGATTTCAGCAATTTTTGCTATTATCTTTGAACTTTTCCCTTACTTCCAAATTATCTTATAAATTTTCTAAAATAATATATTAATTTTTTCTAATCCCAATCCAGAGCATTGAGGTCCCAAAATATTTGATAATATTAATTTTCAGCAGTCCGATAAAAACTTATTAAAATATTTCAAAATTCACCAAAAATTTCTCGGACCTCTAAAAATCATTCTGGTCATTCTATACTATTCTAGACCCCCTTTAATACTTATTGGGATTTTATGGGATTTTTTCAGGCTCTCAGACTTGTCTGCATTCTGACTCAAAACTTTACAGAAATTTTCCTCTTTGTACAGAGGTCCTTCCTCATGTTTCACTTCAATTGTTTGAGATATTTCAGTCCTCTACAGATTAAGGCCCTTTGCTCATTCGGAATAGCTCATTTAGGCCCCAAAAGAATCTGGGTACGATCCTCGGCCAACTCCAAAAACACTATTTCGGCCTAAATACCCTTTTTGGGCCTACAAAAATTTTGGGATGTTACACATACAAGACTAACAAACATTCAAGAAGGAACCGAATAAACGTTTGGGGTTTATTCATAAAAATTATACTCATTGAGAAAGGGTGTTGCATGTAATACATGGAAGGTAATACTCAACTGAAGAGGACTTATCGTCATGATTCTTGTAGCATAACCTTAACTAATGTGAACAGGGCAACTAACATGCGGTTATGGGCTAAGTGGGAGAATGTTAGATATTTTATTATATATTATCACATTTATTAGTTGTTATTTTAGGAAATAATTAAAATATCATTAAGTGTGGCCTATAAGTCAGATTTAGGCCCAATTAAGATTAGGGTTTTATTATTGGCTATTTATATGTAATTTCTGATAGTGAAAATACATGAAGTCAGACAGCCAATAATTCTACAGAGCGTTGGAGAAAAACCCTTACAACTAGTGACAACATAAAACCAAGTCGCTATCACTATGCTCTACAACTAGTCAGAAACAACTTGTCATCCTTTTCTTTTGACTTATTTCTGTTTTGTAGTTTTATCACAACGGAGTTCGTGAGTTCTCTTTAAATCAAAGATTAACAAATAGCAAGAAGTATTTTAAGTTTTCGATATTATTTATTATAGAAAAATTTATATTTCTATATTTAATTATTAATAGTAAGAATGAATTTACACAGCCATTTGAAGCAATTTCATCTATTTTAGACATTGACGAACCCTTTTGGACTGGAGAATAGACGGATGATTGATGGACGTTCGGTGACTACACTTGCTTCCTGGCCTTTGTCGGATCACTGACGGTCGACGGACAATCAATGCCTATATGATCTCTCCTCTGCCCTAACTTCCCCCTTCCTCCTCAACCCAACGACTCAGCCCTATGGAGTTATGGGGGCATTTGATGGTTTTGTTTTCTAGATTGATTTTTAATATTTAGTTCACTTTTATTAAATAATATTATTTAAACAAATAGTAGCTTATAATTTTTATTTCCAACTTATCATCCACCTCAATCTCCACGTAAGGAAAATAAACGTCATTAGTAACATGTAGGCAAAACTAAGACTATTAGCTTTAGATCCTTTTAAAATTATAGAGACTAACTGTGCTAGAGGTACAGCTGGAAATAGGCCCCTATCAGGTGGCTTACAGTTTGACCAACTTAGGGCCTGGCCTGGCCTAACCTATTTATTAAATATGCCGGGCCATGGCCAATTTAAAGGCCTAAATGTGTAAATAGGTTAGGCCTGGCCTGTAAGCCTTTAGCCTTGGTCTGTTTATACAAAAAATATATATTTTCATTTATATAATATATGTACAAACACATTATTTATAAGTTTTATTCAATCATTTATATTTTTTATTCTTATGTTTTAATTTTATTTGCCAACCATTATTATATTGTGAATTTGAAATCTTTGATTTAAAGTTATAATAGGTAATAATCATATAATTGAATGTTGATTGTTTTTTAATTCTTATCTTTTAATTTTATTTGCCAACCATTATTATATTGTGAATTTGAAATTTTTGATTTAAAGTTATAATAGGTAATATTTGATTTAAAGTTATATAATAGGTAATAATTGTATAATTGAATGTTGATTATTTTTTAATTCATATATTTTAATTTTATTTTCCAACCATTATTATATTGTGAATTTAAAATTTTTGATTTAAAGTCATAATAGGTAATCTTTGATTAAAAGTTATAATAGGTAATAATCGTATAATTGAATGTTGATTTCTTTTAATTCTTATATTTTAATTTTATTTACCAACCATTATTAAATCAAAAATTACAAATTCACAATATAATAATGGTTGGAAAATAAAATTAAAATATAAGAATTAAAAAACAATCAACATTTAATTATACGATTATTACCTATTATAACTTTAAATCAAAAATTTCAAATTCAATAATGGTTGGCAAATAAAATTAAAATATAAGAATTAAAAAAATTAACATTCAATTATACTATTATTGCCTATTATAACATTAAATCAAAGATTACCTATTATAACTTTAAACCAAAAATTTCAAATTCACAATATAATAATGGTTGGCAAATAAAATTAAAACATAAGAATTAAAAAACAATCAATATTCAATTATACGATTATTACCTATTATAACTTTAAATCAAATCTTTCAATTTACATTATAATAATGGTTGACAAATAAAATTAAAATATAAAAAAAACATAAATGATTTAATAAAACTTATAAATAATGTGTTTGTACATATACTATATAAATGAAAAAAAAATATCTGTTTTTTGGTGTAACAGGCTAGGCCTTAACAAAGTAGGTAAATAGGCCTTGGCCTGACATTTTTAATAAATAGACTAGGCCAGGTTAGGCCCTAAATAGGCCAAGCTGGAGGCCGCCTGATAGGGGCTTGACCTATTTCCACCCTAACCAAAATCAACATAAAGACAAATTTAAGGGAGTACATGTTGGATTACCCTTTTAAATATCAGTAAATACCTGCATATCATAGATATGGCAACAAGCTAAGTCCCCATCACAATGAAAATTTCTTTTTCTTTTGTTCTTTTATAATTTCCCTCCCTCTTCTTTAGCATCAACAATATTTAATAAGTAAGGTTAAGATTTCATATTATACTTGAAAATTGAATATTGACAAAAGCATATTGAAAAGAATTAAAAAAATAGATTTGTTAATTCACAAAGAACCAAAAATATGGATGAGATTCTAAAAGATTATTTAATAAATTAAAAGAGGAATTAACTGGCATATTTGTCATAAATGAAAATTGTAAACCATAATCTACATTATGAATAATTTCATGTCAATATAAAAAAAGAAAATATTAGAAAGAGGGGGAGAGACAAGGGGTTGGACAACGCTACCTTAAAAGATGGGAGATAGGAGAGGAAATAGAAGATGTCTAAAGAATAAGAAGACGGTTGGAGACGGGGTAAAGACGAGTATGGAGAACTAAGAGAAATTGACTAGTAATGTGAAGAATAGGATGATAATACTTTGGTCTAAACATGGACACTTTCATCCCAAAATTTTCCAATCCCGCTTTACTAATGGGGAGATAGTTTTGCATCAATCCCACTTTTGTGATACTTCTAATCTTTGGGTATTTCATATCCCTTATATTAAACAATACAATTTGACCTAATCCTTTATCTAATCTCAATCCCTTGTACCAAATAAACATTGAAGGTGTTAGCTTTAGCCTTTAGAAAGGCTATGTATGGCGTTATATCAACAAGTCTGGTCACTATAAATATAGGGGTGCTCTTAGGAAGGGGTGAGATAAGCAAATCCCATTCTTAATCTTGAAAGAAGCTCAGGAAGGGAAATCATTCCTGACCCTAAAAAATCCTCGTCCTAATCAGGAATGGGGAAATTCCCAAAATAAAATAAAAGAACATTAAATAATAACTACAAATATAATAAACATTACCCAAAAAAAAATAAAGGAAAGGGAAATTATTCTCTTACACAAACCAAAAGGAACATTATTTTCCTCAAAAAACATTTAAATTTTTTTTAAGTCTTTGATTTTTATGGCATGAGTCTACAAAAAATAAAGTATAATTTATGCCTTATTCTCCTATATTAAGTATTATCATGAAAATAACAATCATGAAAAAATAATAGGTACACACGTATATGTTATATAATTAGTGTTGTAAAATATGAAAAATGAAGGGATTTTGGCTTGGTGATATTTAGGTAATTTTAAGAAATTAAAAAAAAAATATGAACACATATATATTTGGGTTAGGAAGTCCCATTCTCAATCTTGATTCCGATTCTGAATATATTTTTCTTAATCTTAAACTTTTCTTATCCCGAAATTTTATCTTGTCCCAAATTGTTTGAGATCGGAACAGAAAAATATTGAACACTCCTTGTCCGATCCAATCTTTCAACTTTTTTGCTTTTTCAATAATATTAATGTGATCCTATTTGAACAATTGGGCTTGGTAGGGTTGGACTTTTAGCTGAGTATCATTATGATCCAAAAGTTACTTAATTTTAAGCCAGGATGAAAGTGCTAGCTGCTTTAGCTTATTATCGTTATGGAATTTAACCATGATTTAAATTTTTTATTAACCTTGATTTGCCCTTGATTTCTCTTCTCTCATAAGCATTTTTATGCTGATTTAAAATTTATTATTCACCTCCATTAACAGTTTTACATTTGTTGAATTTTTATCCATTAAATATATATTTAATTAATTATCCTAGTATTTCAAATTTTTACAACAATAAATTAATCATTTTTTTACAATTACAATTTTAATTTTTCCTTGTAAAATTATCCCAAGTGCGTGTTTTTTTTTTCATTTAATAAGATTTATATCATTTTTAGCTGTTTTTTTTATAAACTTACTTTTCAAAATAATTATCCAAACTTATTTTAAAATCATTTTTGCTGTTGCCAATTCAAATATAAATAAAATTATACAATATGACTTTTACCATCTCTCAAGTTTGCAAAAGTCATATTAAAAAAAAACTACTTCTATCACAACCAATCAAAACACTTTCGGGCTCTACTTTTGAAACTTTGATCAAGAAGAGAAGTGTGTTGCACTTTCGTTATATATTTTCCCTATGGTATAATGGAGAATGCGATTATATTAATTGAATTTAACGTTGATTTTTTAGTCAAATATTACACAAAAATAATGAATAATTGTTAATATATATTATTTTATGGGTTAATGTGTAAAAACTTGATAAAATGTTGTGAATTTCTTAAACGAAAGTTACTAAAACCTAATTAAATGTTGTGAATTCTTTTAACAAATTTTGTGAAGACCCTAATAATTTAGAATTGTTACTTGGTTAATAAAAGTTGCGAGAGTCTAATAAAATGTTGTAAATTTTTTAACAAATTTTGTTGCTTTGCCAATAATTATACCCGCCGGAGCTTTGGCCTGGCAATGATAGGTATGCATTGGTGGGTGCGAGGTTATCCTTTTTTGAAAATTTTTTTGAGGGCATTTGGGTAATTTCTTTTTAATTTCAAAAAGGACAAGTCATGCCTAATACTTCTATGGTATTATGAATATTCAATACACTTTTTTATATTTTTAAAGTTCTTCATATGTCTTTTTCCCTATGTAGAATGAATGTGGTATTTTTTTAAAAAAAAATGATACAAATTAAATGATGTTTTTTATTAAGCTCTGGGTATCCACGGCTAGTAGTGGTGACTATTACTTCCACATGGTCAAGAATCAAACCTCTAAGTAGATAATGTTTAACGAACCTAATTAAGTGTTAACTCTGCTGGGCCTTATAGTTAAATGATATTAAAATGTGATGCGTTTACTAACTTCTGAAACGCAGAATAAGTCCAAAAACATTAATAAAGAGACTGTTTACATTTAATTGATATCATATGGCTTCCATTCGCCGACTAGACCATTAAATGATATTTGCAGAAAGGTGATCTCATATGAAGTTTGACGCATTTGCAGATTTTGATATATAAAAAATGATCAGCATGATTTGAAGACGCGCGCCGTGGTTGAATAAGAGGGCATTAGAACTTTTGAGAACTTTTGTGAACATCCGTTCATGCTCGTTGTAGAATTTTTTAAGTGACTTTGATTACATCAACGATCAAATTATCATTTATGGTTTGATTGACTTGAAATTTGGTAAAGGTGTTCAATACATATAGATCTTGGATCACAACAGTGGGATCATGGATTGGAGCTTTTTACCATCTCCAATTTCTACGTGAATGTTGGTATATCTTCAATTCTGTGCTATAGCTATTGAGTTTGGTGATTTCTTGCAAACGCAGATTGTATCTTCACCCAAGAGATACGTTTTATTGCTCTTTTTGCTCTTCTATTTTATTGATATAATCCTTTGGTGATTTTTGTGAATTATTTAAATTTGTTGTCATCCTATAGTTGAGCTTTGTATTAGATTATTGAACTTTGTATTCCTTTTGAAATTAGTGAAATCTTTTCGCTTTGGGGGCGTGGTCATTTACTCTTACTCACATTAAGGGGCAATTTTTCCATTCCTTTTGAAGTTAGTGAAATCTTTTCGCTTTGGGGTCGTGGTCATTTACTCTCACTCACATTGAGGGGTGATTTTTCCATTCCTTTTGAAGTTAGTGAAATTTTTTCGCTTTGGGGTCTTGGTCATTTACTCTCACTCACATTGAGAGGTGATTTTTCCACGTAAAATCTTGTGTCTCCATTTATTATTTTGTTTCTTAAATTACTTTATACTTTTATTGATTCCATACAATCTTTTTTATTATGAATATTTAATATCTGTTGCACTATTCCTGACACATATAGCAAAAAAAAAAAATCCCCTATATTCACAAAATAACAGTGTTATAAAAAAAACCGTACAACAAATATAGTTTCCTTTGTATATAAAACCTAACCAGAGATGTGGAGCTGTAACAATGAGAAAGCTTTGGTTCTGTTTGACAAAAAGAGAACCATGACAACATTTTTTGATAAGGAAGCAAGACAAACCGTGGCTGCAACTAGCTAGAAATAGCTAATTGGGTCAACCCTAACATGGGTTTTAGGGTTAAAGGGAAAGAAATTAAAAGGCTGGGGCCGACCAATATTTTAGGGCCATCTAAGGGCCTATTCGGTATGGGGAACATTTGGGAGAGAGAGGGAAGATGAGACCATCTCCTAGCAAGGTGAGTTTAAGCCGCTGGACATCTTCCCTCATCCATGGGAAGCCTACTAGTACTTCCCCCCATTTTTGGTGGGAACTGATATGATCTTCCCATGTCAGAAATTCCTAAATAACCCACACTGTTGCTGCAGAACCCATCGGCCCTTCTTCAATATCAAACTCGCAGCTGATAATATGAGTAATTGAGAGAATGAGAGTGAGGAATCGACACCGTTGCTGCAGATTGCCGGCCCTTCTTTAATATCAAACTCTTAGCGAAGAATAAGAGTGATTGAGAGAATGAGAGAGAGGAATCGCAATCAAATATTTGATGCTGGATTATGTTTTTTGTTCATCAGATTTTGAATATGAGATTTGAATTTGATTTAGAGATTTTTCTTTTTTAATTTAGATTAGATTGTAATTTCAATTTTTCCTTGACTTTAGGATTTTTACTGATTTGGTTTGTTGGAGCTGTTTCAGAAAACATGGATCTGATAATGAGGGTAAATTAATTGGACATCTCATTTTTCTTTATCTCATTTATCTTTATTTTTATCATTATCCTTTTCTTCCTTTGTCTACCAAACATGTCATACAGTCATAGGGTAGAGTTCTCCCCTCCCCTTCCCTTCCCTCTCCCTCTCTTCCCTCCCTTTCCATCAACATAGTACAAAACGGGCCCTAAAGGCATTAAGGTTTGACTTAAAGAGGATAGTATTGGGCCAGCAGTCAAAAAATCAAGGCAGCCCCAAAGGACAAAGAATCCATATGGTTGTTCAAGGACGTTTAGAGAAAGTGAACTCAAAAAAGGTTGAGGCCGTAGAAGGAGAAAATTTTAATTGCAGGCTGAGGAATTGAATCATTTTCCTCCTCTTGAATTGGCTAGACATAAGAAGCCACGAAAAGTTTCAACGCCTTCATCCTCAATTGCTGCCTCCATAAAAAATCCGAAACCCCCTAACCCTACTGCTCTGGATTTTGATGATGATGAAGGATTTATAGATGAGCATTTATTCAATAAATGCTCATCCATAAATCCTAGTTATGGAGGTGCCAAGTGAATGCTTATGAATCCTTCTTGAGGATAAACGCTACTCGTTTCAGTTTACTTGCTCTATTTTCAATGTTAAATATTGTACCTAGGAGATGTTCCTTGGTGTCACCATTTTGAGATGATATCTACCCATCCATCTCTTATTATAAGATCCCTTAATCTAATTATGTTGTTCAAGGAAATTGTTGAGATAAGTTTAGAATATGTGCGCTTAAGAAATGTACTTCTTTTATTAAGGATTAAAATAATGACATAAAAGTTTAAATAAGTTATCTTTCTATCTCTTTTCTTAACTTCATTCTTCTTATTTTTTATCAAGAAAAGTTAGTTTAAGTTCTTTTTGTCACATAACAAATTTTTAAGTTAGCAAAGTCTTGAAGTATTTGACGAAAAATGAGCATCTCTCGAATACTTTGGTCGAACACTGTAAATAAAGTTGCATAGATCATAAACCCTAGCTCTAATAAGTTGACATAATACTTTGTCTGTATGTGTGTGGAACTTACATTTTTCAAGTTCCCCAATGGTAAATTGTAATTACTTAAAAAAAATATATATATTCAGTGCAGTTGAATAAAAGGAAATGCAATCAAAATGTTCAATATAAATTTTGCGACATACAATTGTATATTTAATTATTTATCAGATACAACCCTAACCAATAAGGATATTGAATGAATGAATATATTCGCTCTTGTCTTTGATGTAGAATTTGATTGGAGATCCTAAATTGTAAGATCTATTATCATATTTATCAATCCTTTCCTAATTTATTCCTATTAATACTTTGTTAATGCAAAACAAGAAGCTATATATTTCTTCAAATCTGTTTGGTCACTCTTCTACTTCAAGTGATCCTTTTCATATTCTAAGTGGTCCATCACAAGAGCAAAAGCCAAAAGAATTAAAGAAGCATTGAATGGGTTAGTGCAAGAGACATGGACAAAACATATGACAATTGGATCAAATTTGAACAAAAATGATGAAACGTCACTAATTTCATTTGAGCTAAAAATGGAGCTGCTGATTTAGTGTGGGGTTTGGAGACTTCAAATTAAAGAGCTTGAACCTATGCCACTTATGGGAGGACTCATTTAGGCATAAATAATCTCATTTTGGGCTTTAGATGCTAAATATATTTTGTTTATTTTATTTGTGCACAAGTTACGAGTAGTGGCATAATTGACTTTTAAGTGATAGTTCATTATATTAAATTTTGGTTGTTGTTTTCTTGGTTGTACTTAATACACATTAGGTTAGATTTAAAGATTTCTCTTTAAATACTTTGTATTACCTCATATTTGCTAAGAATACTTTATTGTTGAATTAAAAGTTGCATTTTTGCACTTTATTGCTTGAGAGTGGATTCTCTTTAGTGCCCTTCTTAGAATAAACAAATTTATCAAGATTTGATTAACGTGTCTTTCAATACTTCATATCCTTGTTCTTTCATGCTCAACAGTTAAAGTGCATCACCAGGACTTTGTTTAACTTGATTGGATCAACATATCCTTGATTGGTTGTATATTCATGGGATTTTTTCTATGTGGGTTCGCACCATCTGTCAACAATAATCAAGTAAGAAAAAAAAAGAGAAAACTAATAAACAAAAGTAGGCAGGGTTTTTGAAAAAAAAAAACATTTAGAAAAGGAATGAGTATATAACTATGACTCATACTATTAAATATCTAGGATTATATATTATTGATGCAATATACTACTACCTCATATCCTAAATATAAGATCCCGTTGACATTTTTAAAGATTTCTAAGAAAGCTAATTAAAATATAAAGTATTTAAATTTATCTTTTGTCTTCAAATAATTTTTTTAACTTATAAATTGATATATAATATAATAATACACTACATATGATATGATTAAGTAAATTATTTACCTTCATTAACTTTTATAGAAAAATTTAATTGTATCTTATATTCAGGAAGTATGTTTTCTACAACCTTTCCTTTCTTTTCCTTGGTTGATACGTCAAGGATTAGCGAATGTATTATAACTGGAATTGACTATATTGATGGCAAAAATGGATGGCTTTATAATTGTTTTCATTGTCTTGATTTGTTATCATGATAATATAATTATAACATATCTGGTCTTAAATATAAAACTTAATTGATTTTTTAGAAAATTTTAAAAAAATTAATTAAATTACTCTAAAACATTTAAATTTATAGTTTTTCTTCAAATTATTTTGTTTTTAATAATTGAATTAGTGTACAACATAGAATCTCTTGTTTCTTAAGGAAACAGACAAACTTGAACTAAAAATGATGGATATTATTGAAGACAACTTTAAATCTGCATTATCAGATTCATATGCTTTTTACATTAGAAAGGAGAGTGCTTTCTGATTCTCATTGAGTGACTCATCACAACTAACCAGCCAGCCCTCTTCAATTGTTTATCTGACCCATTCATATATGTGAGTGTGTTGCTTATTAAATATAAACAACTTTACTGCGGGAGAAAGGAAAACAGACAACATAAACAATTTAACACCGTTTTTACTGCTATGAGAAGGAACTTACACTATAAAGGCAATCGCAACGGAGGAAACACTCATGGATGGAAATATTTAAAAAAAAAAAAACGGTTCTATTGATCACTACAACAACAGTATTAACTTATTACTGTAGTCTCAGCTAGCCAGATGCCCATTTAAAATAGGGAAAAATATATAAAAATACAAGTGAAATAATAAGTTTTACAGTTATTAATTAAGATACTCAAATATTAATATATCTATTTTCATATCTTCAGTGTTGTAATTCACAAATACAAAACTTATTTGTCTTTTGTCTATTTCAATTATAATTTTTTTGTATTTTTCCCATTAAAATATAACTTTTATTTTTACACTAAGTCTTATTTGTACTGACAGGAACGTACACTGCCTTTCAGGGTAAACTAATTATAGATTTAATGTTTCATCTTGAGATTAATCTGAAGTCAATATAATTAAATGGCCTGAAACCTTAAATTTTAAATTTTATTATCCTATTTTATGAATTATTTCTTGTCCTTATGAATTCTCATTTATTATTGTTGTTACACTGTTTATGTTTTATTTTATCATTATTGCATTTTTATACCATTATTTTTTTAAAAAAATTCTGATTAGAAGCGAGCTGCAATGCTTGGGCTCTTGTAGGAATAGATTATTAGAAAAAATGAGCTAAAATCCGAAGGTTTTAAATTACGTGAAGTAACATCTCAGTTAAAAATGAAATTCTGTGTCCTCTGATATACTGTAAGGCAAGAAAGTAGGTAATTATTGCTTCCTTGACAAAAAAGTGAAAAAAAACTAAAGATCACCCATGGCTCCAAGTATTTTTTATCTTCATTCTTTATTGATTATTATGTTTCATTTAAGAGGGGGCGTTTTACGTAATTATTGCACAGTTGCAAGTTTCTAAACTTCCATAAAAAAGGAATGGCTTGGAATGAGGAAACTATGAAAGCAGTGTAGTGCATATATATTCAAATTGAATGATAGCGTCAATAGTTAAATATTGTATTTTTTAATTTTACTTTTAAAAAAATTGATCAATAAGTTGAAGATGGGTGGCCTCCAACGTGACTTTGTGGAAACCATTAAATGGTGATTTCTTGTTATAAGAGTATGTTACTTTACCTTTAAATTTGTGTTGTTGCTTTCACGTTCATTAATGCTATGATTTTCTTGTTGGAAATTAAGCATGTCAAGCTTTTTGTTTTTGTTTTTGTTTTCTTTTTTTGGCTTTGCTTTAATAAACTAAGTGATTGAAACCAAAAGCTCAAAAAGCTGATTGAAGCCAAAAGCTCAAAAGTAGTTTCAAAAGTTAAAGCTAAAAGTAGAAGTTTTTGTGGCTTTTTCAGCTGTGAGAGAGAGAAGGGAAAAAATGATTATTTGGTTGAATTTTTTATAGAGTCGGTATATCGACTGTTTAAAACAATGTCAAACTGATTGTCATTAGTTTCCAAATAATTTATGTGTACTCATCAATTTTTATTATACATTATTTCCATCTTTATCCTTGGTTGGGTCACAAATTACAACCATACCATTATATTTTTGAAATTCGGATTTTTTGACAGAATTTTCATCCAAATTTGAAAATTCATATCTAATTGTATAAATATCCAATTGATGTAATTTCAAATCTTAAATGTACCTTATTAAGTCTAGTTTTAGGAAAAAAAAAAACATTCTTGGCTCAATTGGGATCAGAAAATTCCCAATAATTTCATTTTTGAACACTTCTCCACAAACTGACAAATTTCATTGGGCAAACTTAAAAAATTCATATATCTTAATATATACATCCAAATCATGCAAATGACATATCAAATTAAAGTTTGAAATGTCTAGTTTTAGACTGAAAATTTGGACATTATTTGTTTAAGATAAACTGACATACAATAAGACTACCACTAATCTCATTTCAAAAATTAGCCAAAACTTGCTTTGTCTATGATTGTTACATCAAAATTGACCATTTTATTCCCCTTATATTTTGATATACTTAGGGAATGTGATGAATAAAAATTTGGGATGTTACTCTTACTTATTTTTAAATAAAAAATTCTTTTAAAAATTTCATCATAAGTAACTTTTCTACTTGTCATCCAACATGTTTCATAAAAAAAAAGTCATTTCTGCAAAGTTATATCCAAATACAACAACTTTTGATAAGTCACTTATTTTTTTGAAGCTACTTCTCATAACCCATAAAAAAAAATAAGCCACTTAAATTAAGTTGCATCCAAACGGGAGAGGCAAACATTTTTTTTTCTATTGGTCTTTAATATACTCCTCTGATATTATATATAGGGCATTTCCACTATTTTTTTATAGAGACCAAGAAAAACCTTAAATCTCATTAACTCTACCATGAAATTCAACATTTTTTCAACTCTAGCCCTATTTAATATATATTATATAATATCAAATGAAAATAAAGTCAACACAATAATAAATGGAGGGTAAAATTGTAGATTCACATCAAAACTTTAATGAAGTGCCTTATATATAGGACAAAAAAAACTTCTCTCTTTGTCTTATACTCTTCTAGTCCAATATATAAGACATTTCCAACATTTTTCATACAAACCAAGGAAAGCCTTAAATCTCATTAATTCTACCATAAAATTCAATAATTTTCCAACTCTACTCTTATTTAATATACATAATACCAAATGAAAATACAGTCAACACAATAATAAGTGAATGGTAAAATTGTACATTCATTTTAAAACTTTAATAAGGTACTTTATAAATAGGTAAAAAAAAAAAAAGCTTCTCTCCCTGTCCTATATATAGGACCAGAGGAGTATATAGGACCAAATGAGTAATAACTTATTTACTTTTTTTTTTAAGAAAGATGACATAAATTAAATAAATTACTTACTTATAGCATATAATATGTATCATTAGATTATAAATCAATTTATAAATTGGACAAATTAATTTTTTTTAAAAAAATGATAAATATAAATATTTTAAAAATATATCATATGTTGTGTGAAAATAATTTTGGGTTGCTTGAAATGTGGCCCGTTCAAATGGCTTGCTAAAATAATAACACCTTGTGTACTTAATTTAAGATCTAGTTAACTTTTTTTAATATATTAAAGAATTTAAATAATTTAGTCAATTATAACATATTTTATGTATTATTTGATTATATGTCATTTTATAAGTCAAACAAATTAATTTATTATAATAAAGATACATATTAATAAAATAAATTTATTTATTTAACTTCCTTAATTTCTCTAAAAAGTTTAACCGAATGTGAAGAATCAGAAGGAGTAAATTATTATCACCTTTCCTATAGTGCATTAATGTTTATACGAACTCAAGTGCAGTAATTGGGCTTTAAATGAATTCCACAATATGCTCAGAGAGGAAAGGAGAATCACATGTTAACATGAAAGAGGCTTAATTGAGAGAGAGGAGAAGAGTATGTGTAGACAGAACGAACATATAGGACAAGTGAAAGAGACAAGAATAAAAAAATCTTATCCCTTCAACTCATCAACAGCCCATAAAATGACACGTTTTTCATTTCAGAATTCAGATGCTTGGGTTCAGACATGAGCGTTTGTATATTAGTTGGGTCTTTGCATCACATAATACACTGACTGGAGTTCAGCTTCTTCACTCACACGCCTTCCTTCCAGTTTTATTCTTTCGATGCGTTTCTGGTATCAGTTTCATCTTCTTCATTTCTTGCTTGCTTGCTTTCTTTTTTCTGCTGTATTTTCAGTTGACTCTCACCTATTTGCAAGTCTCTCAAGTTCTTTTATTCGCCGATATTTTTATTTTCTATTTTTGTTGTGATGCAGTTTTGTTTTTCTGTCATCCCCATTTCAAGTGTTCTAAAACTATTATTGGTTGAATATGGTAACATCAAATTGGAATACGGAGAGTCCTATACCAATCAAGGATTGTGACACCAACAAAGTTATTGGTGTTGGCGTGTCTCCTACAGATGTTGAAGCTTGAAATCTGAGTCACGTCTTAATATACTGTCCTTAAGAGTTATTCCGCAACTATCAGCAGATAAGAAGCGGTACTCCTCAAGATAAAACAGATCCTTCCCATAAGAACATAGTGAGCAGAACAACGAATATATATAATAAAACTCAACGGGCAATAGGCAAAGAGAATTTCAAAGGAGAATAGGAAAGCTCAAAGCTCAAAAGCAAGATGTTTAGAACCTCATATTAGAGCACCTTTTATAGGCAATAAGTTCTGCACGTTTTGCTTGAAAAAATTATCACAATAAAGTGATATAAATTAGATTCTAAACATTGATGGCAATTTCAAACGTTGGATGATGAATATTCTTTAAAATGAACGTTTTCTGAGTGTTTGGTATGGAAAAAATTGACCACATAATCCATGCAATACTTGTTAAAATATTGAAACCCATTGGAAACGTCTTGTGGTCAAATTTATAAGGCTATTATTATTCCAATGTATGAATAAAATATTTTCATTCAAAGATAGGCACGATACTCAATGCACATTAAATCAATAAATGTTTATCCAAAAATCTTATCAACATCCAGATTCTAATAAATGAATATATGCAAAACATATATTTTAAAATTCATACTTTTATTCAAAAAAAACATTTCTACATTTTTCCAAAGACAAACCTCTTATATAATGTGCAAGTGCCTAATCCACATTTTAATTCGCTTGTAGGGAAAATTGTCGGATTTCTATGTTGCCTAATGCAAGCGAACCTACTCCTCTTTTTAGCCCATTTACTTGTCCAACTTACATGTTATTTTCATATACTTGGACTCTCTCACTCCCAAACAATATGGGACTTGTTCCATTTGGCATACCCACAATTATATTATAACTCCAACAATAATCCCCCACATGTGTCAAAAGGAACGCCTTTAACTGAGTTGCACACATGGGTATAACCATTGTATCTAATGGTCCTTTGGACTATGAAATAAACCTAGACTAGTAAAACTTGGCATACAGAGAAGTCAATGGTCCTATGGACTATGAACTCAACTCTTTGGTATATACCAGAGGTATTAAAAGTCAGATTTTACCCCTACATTTCGTTGTTAACGCGTTTTTTCACGTTAAGACGGTCACGTGCACACCTGGTGCATAATGAATATTTTAGAGATTTTGCCACAAGCTCATAGGAGCGGCCCCACTCTACATTCGTAGAGGTAATTTCATAAAATGTGTTTACAATGAGCACACTATCCCGTAGGATTATGAAATCATTAAGAGCTTTTACTCAACCTCACCAAAATACATTCTAGCACTTTCTCGTCATCATAGGAAGGGACTAATAGTTTTATTTTCGTGCTAGCAGAACTAACAAATGACTTGTTTTATCCATTGAACCTCCTTCATGAGATCACCAATCACAGAGGTTGGGTCGCCATCATTGTTAATTTCGAACTGGCTGAAGTCCCATTCCCCTCAATGAATAAAAAATTTGTTTTCTTCCTAGGGGTTTTGTAAACGAATTTGCTAGGTTCACTTCTGACCTTACATAATCGATTGAGATTAAACTATCTTTTAGCAGCTACTTTATAATATTATGCCTCAATCGAATATGTTTACTTTTACAATTGAAGGTTTTATTTTTAGCTGTAGCTATCACAAATTAACTATCACAATGTAAAAACACTGATGGTGTTAGTTTCTCACCAAGTGGGATATTCGCTAAGAAGTTTTTCAACCACTCGGCCTCAATACCAGCCAACTCCATAGCAATGAACTTAGAATCCCTTGAGGAATTGGTTAAAACTATTTGTTTGACTAACTTCCACATTATTGCATCACCATTAAAAGTGAAAATATAGCCACTAGTGGATTTAGTCTCTTCTGAATCTGAGATCCAGTTGTATCCTTCTAATACAATGGGAAATCCACTATAATGAATACTATAATTCATGGTACCCTTCAGGTATCTCAATACCCTTACTAGAGCCTTCCAGTGTTTATTGCCTGGACAATGAGTATATCTGCTCAATCTACACATAGCACATGATATGTTTGGCTTGATAAAATTCATTAAATGCAACAGACTCCCAATGATCTGTGCATATTTAGATTGAGCAATTGGTTCTCCTCTATTCTTC
>JBAGKO010000017.1:8189799-8203309 GCA_037177275.1 Acacia concinna
ATGCATTTAATCTTTATGTAAATAACGATTTCTTTAAGTTGGAAATGCAAATGTCTCCATCTTCCATACAATGTTATAGAGAGAACATTGGGAGAAGATTCATGCACTAGAGCAAAACATAATCAAGTTCGATTCTGCAACTGATACAGGGTGTTTGTGAGTGCATGTGAACTGGGGGGAAACATTAACTACATCCAACAATTTCAGTCCGATGATACAGCAAACGACATCAAAAATCAAACCTTTCACCCACAAATTATCCAAAAACTGCAGGACGAACAATAACCTACAAATAGAGTTTCGGACATGTTACCTTTGTCGATCGAGGCAATCACTGTCGAACAAGGTACACGAACACTTTCATCCACCAATGCAAAAAACCTTTATCCGAGCTTTTCAGTTTGTTGCACAAAGCATTACAATGACGAACTGATCAATATAGGCTTCGTTCCAAAAACCAACCGCACATTCAACAAATCGCGAAACCTTCACGCTCTGCTACTCGAGATTATCTCACCGAAAAAGAGATGAAACAACCATAATCAATTTGCTGGCTTTCTCAAACAAGAGATGCACAAATGATTTTCAAAAAATGGTGCAAATCCTTCACACTCTCCTCTCACACTCCTCTCGTGATAAAGACACCTTTGAACTCTCTTCCTTTCGTTTTCTAACTTCTGTTACCTTGGGGGCAGTTGGGTCATTTTGTTCTGATTTCCAAAACCCACATTACACATTTAGAACCATTTTGGGATTTCCAAAAGATAATAGCCTTCCATGGGTTTTGCAATTTCGCCAGGTATTTTACTGTCATTTTCCCTTTAGTTTTGGTTAAAGCAATAGTGCTTTGGTAGTACTTCTTAAATTAGTTAACTATAATAAATATGATTTGATATCCCTATAATACCTAGGTGTAAGATTAGATTACTTATCAACTTATAAGTAACCTAGTTTGAGAAAAAAAATGTTAAATATTAGAAGTATAATTGATTGAGATTTTATATTTGGGAAGAAGAAATAATGCCATGGGTGAGCGTGAGCTCATACGAAATAGTTAGCCACAAACGTACAAACATATTTCTTCTTAGTTACGTGACTTTTATCTCAATGGACGCTTACTACTTTCTTCTCAATAGTTTTAAAACTCATGCCTAGTTGCTTCTAGCTACCACTCTGGTCCCTATTGACAAAAAAATTGTGTCCTTAATATAAGCTTATAGTTTAAGAGTATTAAATGACATTATTCTAATTTTGCCCTTAATTAAAGAAAGAGATAGCAGAAAAAGTTGAAAAGACAACATTCATGAATAAATGAGGGTAAAGTTATAAATTAGGCCATCAATTATTAACTTAACTAATTTTATTTGGTATGTGAGAATTAATCAAAATGGAGTTATAATAAGGACCAAAATAGTATTATTGAAGATGAGTGGAAGTTCTGTTCAATATAATATAAAAGGTAAAATATAAGCTGCTTTAATTTTATGGTGAATGTAATAACAAACAACAAAAGTGGTAGTCAAAACTAGACTACTCCAGATCACAAGCCTTGCTTATTACAGAGTTCAAGCTACGACAGTTTGAATCACTACTCCAGATCTTTTATATATATAACGGAAGGGTATATTTTTAAGAATATTGTATTTTGAATTTTTCAATGTAATATTTTAGCTCACAAATTTACCAACTTTTCAATAATATTGTATTTTGACTTTTTAATGTGATGTCTTTAGTTTTTTTATGGGCTCAGAGAATAATCTAAGCATAATGTTGATTATTTTAGTAAGAAAACAATCTTTTAAAGATTGTGAGATTATATACTGGTCCGACTAATAATCAACTTCTATTATTTATTGGATAGGAGAAAAATTTTATTAAATGTAGTGAAATTTAGAATTGTTTATTAGTTTCAAAAATAGAATGTGGGAGAGAATATAGGAGGGAATGCAAAGGACATTTCAGTATCTTAAATTTCATATTTTTATATTTCGTCCTTCTGAATAATTTTAATTTTTAAGCTTCTTCCCAATGAATATCTTTTCCTCTTATCCTTCATTATAATGTTTTCCTTATATTGGATTGTTAATATTTTTAATTCATTTTAAGTTCGCATCATGTTAAATATTGGAAGAGTATTTCGGTAATTTACTCTTGGATTGTACTATAGTTATGTCTACAGCTTAAGTAGCAAATTTATCTTAGAAGTATAGGCTCATGAGCAATGTTGCCCTAAAATTTTTTCAGTCTCAATCTTACTCCTCCGTTAAATTAAGGTTAAGTTTGACTTTGACTTTTTTCAGTTTTAAGGCTTACGTAGATGATGACTCAGCTAAGGTTTTAATTCAGGAGTCAATTGATAAAAATAAAAAGACAAAAACAATCCACATCTTCCGATTGATATTTATTTATTATCTATAAATCACTCTGATGTAACAGTTCTCTCCACCTCAAGCAAGTTAAGCATTTTTTTATTTCTTTAAAATAATAAAGTAATATATGTAGGTAGATGTCAATTTTTTTTCTTTTTATCCACTGCAAACTAGGATAAAACCTTAGCTTAGTAATCGTTCACATAAGCCTTAAAAAAATTTAAATTTAACAGTAAATGTATATTTTTGCCTCACTTTAAAATAAAAAAGTTAAACTTAATGGTCAAAGTGAAGGAAAAATGCATATTGACTACTAAGCTTAACTGTTTTATTTTTTAAAGTTTATATGGATGATGACTTAGCTAAAGTTTTAGCCTAAGTTGTAGTGGATAAAAAGAAAAAAAATTGACATCTACCCACAAATATTAATTTATTATATTAAAGATATAAAAAAATGTTTAACTTGTTGAGGCTGAACATAGAGAACTGTCACATCAGAGTGATTTATAGATAATAAAAGAATATCAGTGGGTAAATGTGGATTGTTTTTACCTTTTTATTTTTATCAACTGCCACCTGAATTAAAACCTTAATTGAGTCATCATCTATATAAGCCTTAAAAATGAAAAAAGTCAAAGTCAATAGTTAAAGTCAAATTTAACGGTCAAACTTAACTTTAGTTTAGTAAAGGGGCAAGATTGCTACGTTTTAAATTTTCAATGCAAGATTGAGACTCAAAAACCTTTCAAGGCAACATTGCTCCTCTCCTAAGCCTATACTTTCAAAATAAATTTGTTACTTAACCCTTATGTTTACCGTGGAAGTAGACATGTACGTTGTTACATGTCTTTGGAATATACAATCAAATCTGGTAATACAATAATTAAACCCCAAGAGTCGTTAACTTTGTACTTCTCCCACATCTGGCAATGCGCCGCCACACTACTATCTCGCCTCTCGCCGCTGCCCACAGTCTAGAGTTGGTAATATAGAACCGTAGCCAATCATGAGTTGAACTCATATAGTTTTGGGGCTCAATCTAACTCATAACTTTTGAGTTGGCGTGTTGGCCCACCCAACCTTTTTTTCATTTATTTTAAAAAATAATATGTTGAAATTTTTTTCTGCAAATCTAAAGTCATAAGCTAAAAAAGAACATGCATTAATATATCATAAAGTGATTATAAGTCAATAGAACATCATATTCAAAGTTTTAAAATTTAAATATAAAACATTATAAAATATAAATTAAACAAAATTTTAAAATTTAAATGATATAAATACAAATTGAGTATGAATAACAAGTCCACAAAGTAAAAACCAAAAATAAATTCAAAATTATCCCACATCCCAGCAACACACCACACTGCCACTCATATCCACGAAAAAAAAAACGCTTAATTGGATATATTTAAAAAGCATAAAAATCAATATTTTTCAATTGAAGTTTTTTTTTGGGAAAAAATAATCGTATCTTTTATCGTAAAAAATTACCATATCAACACACACATGTAGATAATTTGTACATCCAAAATGTTATCGGAATGTTTCATGTTTTCTGTTTTTAGCGATAGACTCATCTTTAAAATTTTAATAATAGTCAGCTATAATGTTATTTTTATTTTAATTTATGTATTTATTGAATTAGTAATTGTTAAAAACATCAAAAACATTTAAATTAAACCAAAATAATTTGATCTGATTGGATAATTAATACCCAAATAAACACTATATATATCATAGGGGCACGCAACACAGTCGCAAAGCTTGGACTCTAATCAAAGATATCGTATCTCTAACACCCAATTCCATTCCTTCAGTACCTTCATGGATTCTCTCACCACCGCCTCCGCCGACAATTCCATTCTCCCGCCACAAAAAAGGCTCAGGGGAAGACCTAAGGGTTCAAAGAATATGCCCAAGACGCCGCCGCCGCCACTTCTTGAGACCAGATTACGACCGCTCGACTCAATAAACAAGTTCAACCCCAAGATAGAATCATCTTTGTTTGAAACCAAAACTTTAAACTCCATGGCTGCCGTTGAAATCCCCGTCGGCGAAGCCATGGGCTACAACCATGTTCCCGTGCGAGTAAAAAGGCCCGTGGGACGACCCAAGGGTTCAAAGAACAAGCCGAAGATAGTACCACCGCCACCTCCTCCACCACCACTCTTTGATATAAACGCATTGACAATCATTCAAATCCCGGCGGGCTATGACGTAGTGCGGTGGCTCCTTGACTTTTGTCGCTTCTTCCAAGTCTCTCTCAAAGTGTTAGATGGCTCTGGTCAACTTTCCAACATCATCCCTTATGACCAACCAAGCTCCGTCCTCATCGGACCTTTTGAGATACAGTCACTTTCTGGTATTGTGATGTGGACTCCACCACCTAGTGTTTCATACTTGGAGGACACCGTTTTTCCATTAGACGTTTCTCTATCTTCACTAGACGATACCCTGTCGATAGGGAGGAGTGCGACGGCTGCGAGTATGGTGAAGGTGGTGGCAACGACCATGACGGCTAACGGCGATCTCGTGGAGGATGCAATGCAATTAGACCATGACATGCAAGAAAATTATGATGAAGATGAATTCACAGTATATGTACATGAATATCAGTTGTAATAGCAAATTGTTTGAATTCATTGTGTAGTACGTGAGATCGATTCACATTAATATTCTTTATTTCTCACACTATTTAGGTGTATTCTTACTATGTATTTTATGAATTCTTTTGTATTAAATTATAATTTGGGTTGCCAGCAAACTTATCAAATTCATAATCAAGTCATGTGACTCAAGTTGCGATATTAAAAGGTCAGTAATATTTACTGATCCAAACGCATATATAAACCATCATTCCATGAACCTAAATAAAACAAAAATAATTTCTTCTTTGGTCCTCCAAATCCTACCAGAGACAATATTAATCCTTATCACGTTACGTTATATTTGTTCGCATTGAATTTTTTTCCCCCTTTTTCAGTCATTATAAATGAATTTTTGAACATGTGATACTAAATATATTAAGATACTTTGAATATCATTGATACCTATTTGTAAGGAACTATTCAATAGATATTGCATGAAGGAGTAGAATAGAAATTATTAGCACAGGCTTTGCATTCTTTATATTACCTATCACGTATTTTAAATGGGAAAAAGCTATATAAGGTATCATACATTACACGGAATTAGATAGATTGAAATTGCATTTTCTTCATGTGTTCGTTGAAATATTGAACACGGCAATTTAATTGAGGTATAGGAAGTGGCAAGCAAAGCCTTAACTCTTCCAGTGTTTTAGAAGAGATATCCAATAACAAAATAACTTCAATCCCTCATAGTTAGGGAATCCCATTTTGGGATTTGAATTCTATCCCTTATAGTTAGGGAATCCCATTTTGGGATTTGAATTCTATGTAAATATATACTCATCTGGTCCTATATATAATAAAGAAAATTTTAAATCTCATTAACTCTACCATAAAATTCAACAATTTTTCAACTATATCTCTATTTAATATACATAATACTAAATGAAAATAAAATCAAAGAGGAATAGTAAAATTGTACACTCACAATAAAATGTTAATGAAATGTCTTATAAATAGGAAAAAAAATATTTTCTCTCTGCCCTATATATATATATATATATATAAAACTAAATAGCAAGATAACAAGGAAAGACTTGTTATTAGGTTGGAAGGTCTTGATTTTCCATATTCATATGTGATATCCCACATCATCGCATTAATACTGTGTCATAACGACGAGAGAGTTTGAATCACCTATTTTTAAATTACCCGCTTACAAAAGCAATTTGGTTTGGATTCTAACATTTTAAGGAATTGTTAGGAGTAACTTTACTCCAATAATCAATTGATGCTTTAACTAAATTAAGTCAAAATACAAATAAATATATTATATTTTCATAGTTTAAATTTAATTTGAATTCAAATTATCAACGCCTTATGTTAATTATGGAACTAAGAAAAAAATCCTTTAAAAATTGTCTAGGAAATTATATATAGGTGAACGTTAGATTATTTATTGTTTTTTCTTTGTTTCTTTCACTTTTCTGTATAATTATTATGCCACCGAAGTGGATCATGAGATTGCCTTAGAGACAAAGAAGAAAGTATTAAGACAAATTTGAGAAATGTGTGCATGAGAATGATGGGAAATAATATGAGTTTTAATAATTTTTTCTTATTTTTTATTTTACATCTTTTTTATTAAAATTTTGTAAGCCCACTTTTTCAATTTTTTTAAATTCAACCCATAAAAATTTCCTCCCTCAAATCTCTCTTATCAAATAGACCCTTGAAGAAAAAGAGAAGATGAGATGTTTTGTGGACAATTAGTGTAATCTTTGCAATAAAAAGGAGATTAACCAGGAAAAATGAAAATTACCCAAATTTTTATGAATCAACAATGTTATTATTCTTTGAATAGGAATTAGAACTGTATGGAAATAACAATGGAAATTAAACATTTAATTTTTAAAAATAAAAATGAGATTATAAAATATTAGTTGAAAAGTGTTAGTCATGTCTAAAAATTTTATATTTTGAGTTTAATGTTTTAATTTAATTATGCATAAAATTGCAGGCTGGTTCCAGTATTATGTTGAATTCATTGTCAAATAATTATCAAATAGTCAAGTACTTACCTAAGATGGGGTCTAACCTTAAATTGATGAAATCATGAAACTATATTTGAAATCGTGAAAATGGTCATGGGCTTTTGGCCCAATGAAAAAAATTATTAATGCAATGGATTGATCATCAGATCATATAAAATAGCAACAGCCCAAAAAACAAACTCATATACTCCAAAGTATTATTTTGGTATTCTGACATTTCAGAACAGAGCTATAATGTTTTTCTCCCTTTTTCAATTCTATCACTCAACTAGAACTATGAATATATAGAGAACATAAAGCAGTAAAAGTAATATATAATATATAAAAATTATATCAAGTTTTTTTTTTAAAAAACTTTTGAATGTAATGTATCGTTTGTTTGTTCATGGTGTAAGGAAGCTACCTAAACTACCCAAATTTCAATTTGGGTTGAATTAATGACCTAATTTTGAATTGGGTAATACAATTGTCTTGTATTTTCAGCCACATTCTAACTTCTCATATTAAGAACAAAAGGTAATATATATTATGCACTCTAACTTTAAACTGAGGAATCTATATTTAATTACAGAGAACATTAATATTAGAATTTTAACTCGAGTAGCTTAGTCCTTAAATTTTTGTTTGATGCTATTATAATTTGAACCATTTAAAATATCGGTCGTCATAATTTTAAAAATAAAACTATGTATTTCATAAAATTTAAGGATTAAAGTTTTGAATTATTAAAATTATATAGAATGGGTTGTAATGAGTTAAAGTTTAAAGATGGACTTTTAACTAACTCAAAATTATGAGGATTTGAGTTGCATGTCAATGTGTCATAAGCAAGATTTAAGCATATTTACAAAGAATGGTTTTCCTTATGAAGCCCTTCTACGATCACATCAATATGCTTTAAGACCTTATTATCAATAAAAAGTTGAAGTTTCATCTAGAGTTTGATCTACGTAAATACTTATAGCCTATCAACAAGTTGTTGTTAATATGGTAAACAGTCTCACCTTATAAAGAAAAAACTGCAAGTTCAAATTACGAAAATCACATTTGTTGGAAGAGACGAAAACCCTTTATATTATCAGCCTCAAAATGAAAAACTTAGTCAAATAAAAATAATAATTGTAGCCTGTTTTGGATTGCAAAATTTGCATTAGAAATGTAAAAGATATCTACCTATTACTTATCTATTTATCATGAGTGAAAGGGCAAGCTTGGATGACAGTGAGACAGAGCTTGCATAGAAAAATAGCCCTTCAAACCATAACAAAAACTTACCACCTCCATCCCTCTTTTTCTCTTCTATGTGTTTGTCAATAAATAAAAGATGTACCCATCTTTCATATTTAACTAATTTTAATTGTTTTCTTAATTTACAAAATAATTCGATAGCTTATAAAAAGAAGTGAAAAATGTAGGTCCTTTAGTAAGTAATTGAAGCTAGGCACATGGAAGAGGGACAAATACTCACATGCTCTTCAATCAATGCAATTCCCACTCTTCTGTTTTCTCCTTATCCTCTTCTTCTCCCATGCCTAATTATTTAGCACCATCTCTTCCATTTTACTTCCAAAATTTAAACTTACTTATTTAAGGCTTGACACATGTTTAATGTCAAAGAACACTCAATAAATCTATTAGGCGAGATCTTTTTATTTAAAATATATCTAAGAATTTTCTTGTTAATAGGGTGTAATGATATTGCGCGATCCATATAGCTAAACCTATCTAATTGAATAAGGCCGGTTGTTGTTTGATACTCTGAGAAGGAAAGAAGCTAGCCTTTCCTTCTACCTTGACTCAACTATTTCCCTTCTCTGTGGAGTTCAGTTCTTACCCTAAAACGGGAATGCATTTGCACATATGGTTTAGTCCCATCCAAGTGTAACTAATTTTTGCTCCTCCACACATAATCAACAACATATTCTATGTATATATATATATATATATGACTCTGAGACGCGTGTTAATGCCTGCAAAAGGTGGACTTGAATTGTTGAAAGTCACATGGGGGAAGACATGGAATACTGGTGAGGAGGTTATGAGTGTATGACAAAGTCCCAGCAAGTGACCCACTCTTTAAGGCTTTGTTTGACATGGGAGAAAGAGAAAGGGTGGAAAAACTTTAATGAGTTTAATTTCTTTAAGAAAATGGAAAAATGAGATTATAAAATGTTAATAAAGAAAAAGAGGATACATAAGATAAAAGAGTAAAAATTTAATTTTTAATCTTATCTTTCCAATTTCTTAAATTGAAGTAATTAAAATTTCTCCTCCTCCTCCTCCCATTTCCCTCATAACAAACAGGGCATAAGGTTATCATCTTGTCCCACCAATAATACCAATTTTTCAGACATATCAATCTCCTCTTTTATTATTATGTGAGAAAAACCCACTCAGGATTGGTATCTGCCAAACCGAAGAGTGCAAGTTTAAATTCCAGGGAAAATAAAATTAATTTTAAATAATTTATAATTATTTGATACTACCTCTTTACACACAGATAAAATTCACATGATATGATAATTGTATATAGTCAGCTATAAAATTTTTAAAAAGAATAAATTGTATTAATATATATGGTTATATATTATTTATTATTAATTGCATTTACAATAAAATAATTTTTTTTTACATGATTTTTTATTGTATTTTAAAATGATTTGATACTGTTCAAGAAACAGTGGGTCTTAAATGTTGAGGGGCCTGAGAATTGTGATCCCATGGCCCGTGTGGACCTAATTGGGCACAAATCCAATTAGTGAGGTTTGGGTAAGAAATTAAATGAGAGTTGATTGTAACCCTATTTTTGTGTCAGTTTGTCAATGGCGTCATATACCCTCTGACACAAAATAGCAGATTCTTAGTACTCCCCGCAATGTTTGATTTGATATAACACTTAATTATTTAAAAAAAATTAAAGAAACTAAATGGGGAAAATAAAGGTCCTGAGCAAAGAAATATATGCTAAAGACGTCTTGAGATAAAAAAAAATTATTGTCAGATCCCAATTAACAACATCATGTGTTATCGTGGGGTTGTCATTAACAATCATTGAGATGCCATTGACAACTCTACGAAACTTTATAATAATTTGTTTCTTTCTTACAACCTCTTTGTCATAAATTTCTTTACTGAGGACCTCAGCGCAATTTTTCTAGCTAAATTAATTAATTAATTATAATATATATGGTTTATTATTGAATTATATATATTAATTTATAAGTGGAAAAAAACTTAGTTTAGAAAATTAAAACGATGAATATAAATATTTTAAAGTAATTTACTTAATTTTCTTAATCTCTCTAAAAAGAGTTGAGCAGTCTTATATTAAGTATGAAATGAAGAAATATTCATAATTCATGATGCTGTCATTTTTTCCTGTTTTATTAATACATAAATGTGCCATTAATTAATTGGATTCAGATAGATATGTATGACTCAGTAATATAATCCAAAGCTAAAAGAAGGTTAATTTAATCCTGTTTATTATAACTTTTATGGAATCACTAATCACTAATTAAAAAGATACAGATCTCTGAGCATACATATACGCACAAAATGCTAATACAGTATTAGTATTTCTTATTTGTAATGGACGTACGTAACGGTCAAATGATCTTCATTATATTCCCATATCACATGCTTTATTATTTTCCAGAATTTTAGACCAGATTTATAAATTCTGAGTTCATATGAATCCTCTCTGAAAACTACAGACCTCTTTGTTTCCATTTATATATTATTCCAACTTGCTCTGCATGCATGTGAGTTGCCCCTTTTTTATTGTAGGACAAAATTTATGTCCACTTTCTTATATTCGTTTTATGGAATTTTTCGATCAAATCTTCCAATTAATGCATGCTTTTCCTAATAATAAAATTCAAATTATGTTGGACCATAATTAATAATAAAACTCATATACGGTAAGATTTAATTGTAGAATGTAACTTCATGGAATAAGCAAATATACCTAAATTTTTCCTTTATTATTCATTTTCTCCCTCAAAAAAACTTAAATATCTAATTTTTAGAGATTAAAAAAATTAGTTCACTTGTTTATTTATAAAAAAATGTTTTTAAATTTTATTAAAATATATAATCTATAATAATTTACATTAAAACTATTATTTGGTATATGAAAACCCTTAATAATAATTTACATTAAAATCAGGGGTTAAAGGGCAAATTATCCCCAACGTTTTCAGAGAGAAACAATTTACCCATAACATTTTTTTGGGAGCAATTTACCCCTACATTATTTATTTGGAGCAATTTACCCCTAACCTTTTTTATGGAGCAAATTACCCCAACATTATTTACTAGGAAATCTTTGCTTGACATAACGTTAGGAGGTAAATTGCTTTAAATAAATAACGTTGGGGTAATTTGCTCCATAAAAAATATTGGGGGTAAATTGCTCTTTAACCCTAAAATCAATAAGAATAATTTGAGAAAATTAACAATTATAAATTTAGAAGAGGATGGATGGAAGCCTTACTTTTAAGACTAAATTAAACATTCTATTTAGCTTCTACGTTGGACAGGTCGAAGGGAGAATTTTAGTTTTTTTTTTTTCATTATTCAAGACTAAAAATTACTCCATATGATCAGATTTGGAATTCTTATTAGAAGATTTTGGAAATATTCTTTCAAAATAAACTTGTAACGAATCTCTTAATTTTGATAATGACTTTTTCTACTTGAGGGTAATTATAGTTTTGAACATTCTTTATTGTGAATAACTTGTTAGTTATAGTAATATATTTTGTGTTCATCATGTGCACAAAATAATACAAGGATGGTGGACATACATTATTGTCTTCATTTTTACTCAAAGTCAAATTCCCAATGCTGTGCTATCTTTGGGATTAAGAAATTTTAATTAGTTAAATTATTTCTTCGCCATCAAAATTATGTCACAAGCCACCGAGTGAGCATAACTAAATAAATTAGGTATAACCATGAGTCAAGTTGGAGAACTGAGCTTCGCTTTTTTTGCATGATTAATCATCGTTGTAAGGTGTAAAAATAGTAGCTATTTAATAATTGAACTGGAAAATTAACTTCATTTTTTAAATATAGCATGTTTCGCCATATTTTGAATGTCTTTAATTACAATAATTTCAAGTAATTATTTGGATTCAACAAATATTCGAAAAATTCTTCAATCCATTTCCAACCCTAAGTACCTGCCTAAGCAAATGCGTCATGAAATTATTTACTCACCCAAACCTAATTATCTATGCCTCATTATTATTACAATTATTTCTCTATATAAATATATATTAGACCTTTCATTTCTTTAATTAACAATTCTTGCTTACATATTCAATAGTGTGTGATGTCTATTAATTATTATATTTCCACCTTATATTACTCGTGAGGCCCGAATTTGATAAACTAACAACCTCATTATTTTGCCTTCCAATATTATTATTATTATTATTATTGCTATGATAATTGAGTAAAGACTAATTTGTGAGGGGTTTAAAATCATTTATATGTCAATATTGGCAAGTCACATTCTGCCAAAAACAAAAGGTATATACAAAAAAGGAAAGAATTAAAGTTGCATTTGCAACTTTTGATCCCTATAAAAAAAATAGTAAAATTAATTATATGTCTTGTCACATATTCACGTGCCTCCCTCCCACAATAATGTATCTCTAACATTATAATCATCATTATCTTGTTTCATTATGCATGTTCAATTTATAGCATGCTCCTAAAGTTAGGTCCCATATATATATATATAAACCCTGATGGTCTCCACCAACCTACTTATATCAAAGAAGAATATTACGTGTTGTAATTCGCTGGAGAGCAAAATAACCACACACACACACACACAATGTGTGTGTGTGTGTGTGTGTGTTATGGGTTGCCATACTTGCTAGAATTAGAATCCAAATGCATAAATTTATGTAAGATAATAGCTTAGACAACGAATCAAAGTAGTACACCCACTTTTGCCTAATTAATATATCTTATGGAATTGTCAAGGTTTAGTGGTTACGAGAGATCACAAAACCACCTAACTAAAATATATAATCACATAATTAATTAGCTAAATTATGTTGAACTCCCCCTAAACTTTATATCATGTGCACATAAATTCCCTTGTCTTTCAAAATTTACAATGAACAACCTCCCTGAACTCTTATATATTTTTATGCAACTAATACTCTCTTGTTATTAATTTTGTTTATTAATTGTATGCCTTAGAGTTTAAAAAGATTATATTTATCGGGAAAAAAAAGTTTAAAGCGATTATATATGAATTAATTCAAAGTTTTGTTAGGGTTTACATTTACACAAAAATAAAAATTAAAGGTGGTATATAATTCACTACAAAAAAAATGACGTATTTGTAGCGGTTAAAACCAGGTATTTATAGCGGTTTTAACCGCTACTAAATCGCATGTGGCAAACTGTTTTGTAGCGGTTATTTAAAACCGTTACTCATAACCAATAAACCGCTACAAATTTGTAG
>JBAGKO010000017.1:8227273-8253642 GCA_037177275.1 Acacia concinna
AATTATTTTATTTGTTGTACCTATCAATAATAATGATATATAACTTTTTTTAGGTAATGTAATTAATTAATAAAACCTATTAAATTACAATTTATGCTAAATTTTAGGTATGTACATGAAAATAAAGTTACGAAACTATTATCAACTTTTTAAAAGTCAAGAGTGTTGGAGACATAGTAGAGACGGAATTAGAGATGAATTAGTAATGGAAATTAGTGACGGAATTTTTCCGTCACTAATCCGTCTCTAAGTGAAATTAGTGACGGAATTTTTCTGTCTCTAATTTCCGTCACAAATTCCGTCGCTAAATTTTGTCTATAAATTAGAGACAGAATTTGTGACGGATTAGTAGTGATAGAAATTAGTGACGGATTTTTTTTCGTCCCTAATCCGTCTCTAAATAAAATTAGTGACGGAAATTAGCGACATAATTTTTCTGTCTCTAAATCCCGTCTCTAAATTAGAGACGGAAATTAGAGACAAAATTTTTTCCGTCCCTAATCCATCTAAGTGAAATTAGTGACAGAATTTTTACGTCTCTAAATTTCGTCTCTAATTTAGAGACGGAAGTTAGAGATGGAATTTTTTCTCATTATTACCATCTCCCTCTCCCTCGTATAGCCACTTATAAATAAGGACATATTTTTAACAATTTTCTTAAACTGCAGAATTCGATTATTTGGATCTTATTACAAGGGACTAAGGAAGTAATGATCATCGATTGTAATCTTGAAAACAGGACGACGTCTACCATATCGGCTATGCACGGAAACAAAGATAGATTATTGTGATTGTGACGACCTTGAGGATAAAGTTTTAACAAGAAGAAGTATGAAAATTTGAAAGATCATATATAAATGTAGAGGGAATAAGAACCTTTAAAATATTATTGTGAAAACTTAAGTAAAATTAAGTATATATGGACCTTTATATAAGCAAACCTAAAACCTAATTTTATCTAAATCTAATCATAAATAAATCAAATTAATAAAGATAAAATCTAAATCTAATCCTAAATATTAAATGATCAAATCTAATAATACTTTATCTAAATAATCTCGAAATAATATCCAACAACAAGAAGAAGAAGCTCGGAAAATGCCTGGCAATAATTTGGACAAACACTAGAATAATCTAGCATCCGCAGCAAGTTTTCAAGGCTTAAGAGCTGTTGCAGAAAGTAATACGCATTTGTTGGAATGCATGCAATAATTACCCATCTTCGACTAAAATCTAAACAAGACCAAGCAGTCATAAATCATCTTGTTTTAAAATCTAGGTAGCACACAATAGAAAGCCCTATGGAATGATTTGTTTGGATTAAACTTTACAAACCTGCGAGCTTAAAAGTTGAAAGAAGACTTAGTTTGAAAATTTAATTAACTATATCTTTCATGATTTCTTACATATATATTGACAAGAAATCCGATTTAAACGTCTGTGCGTAAATGAAATCCCAAACTACGATCATTTGCCAGGAAAGCGTCTTTGAATGAACTGAATCTATTCATTTAAAATTTTGGCGGGGAGCGAAGCGAAAGTCAAAGTTTTCCCAATCCAATTAAGTGAGAGATATATACTGGAATGAGTTCAAATCACTGTTTCATCTATTATTTGTTCAACTCGAATACTTTTCATTTATTCTACTAATTTATTAGATTGATTAAGACTTGGTCTTTCGTATTTGTACTTTCTTACACATGTCTTTATTGCATATATAATTGATAGTTTGATTAACTTGTTAATTAGACAATGACCTTATAGATGTTTGTCCAAGTCTATCCACGAGAAAAACAAATTCAAGTGTAGTTATACACCTTCCAATTTTAAATATAAGTTTCACTTGACTTTTTCTAAAAAATAGTTAAGAAGAAAACAAATTACTCAATCATATCATATACTCTCTCTGTTCCTATTTATAAGACCATTTTGGAGAATCCTAATAAAGCTAATTATATTACTTAATAATTCATATGTTGTGTTTTATTATATTATATAGTAGTCCATAAGTCAAACAACATAATTTAAAGAAAAATAACAAACTTTAATATCTTAAAATAATGTAATTATCTTTCTTAGGATTTTTTTAGGTTTCTCCAAAAAGGTCTTATAAATAGGAACGGAAGGAGTATAATGCAATTAGCTTTCTTAGAATTCTTTAAAAAAATTAACTGAATCTTATATATAGGACCAAATGTAGTATATAATTAGCACCTTTCAATATCATATTGCCTCATGTCCTTAATATAGAACTTGGGTTGAGGAGTTCATGTTTATCATAAAGATAAGACATATTTCACATATACATATAGATGTATCATTATTTTTCTAATTTACTCATATTGATGCTCTCTCGACAATAATTAGGAGTATGGGGAATGAGGAAATTGGTAAAGATGATTATAGTGTATTAAAAATTATGTCATATTAGCTTACTCAAATACCAACACAGAATTGGTCTAGCAGTATTAGGACCCACTAAATCCCTCTAAGTCTTGATTTTAAGTTCTAAAGGAGAAACATATATTGGAAGAGACGGCCAATTAGTATCATGAACCAGATACCAAATGATAACATATAAAAAAACTAACTAACTAACATCTTTAATTTAATAAAATTAAGTGAATGTGTTTTATGTTAAGGAAAGGAGGGAGTATTATTTTGGTTCAAATTAAACAGTTAATAAACATAAACCGAGGGTATAGATGAAGAGAGCATAAGCATGATGGATGATAAGATCAAATGGAGAAAGTTGAAAACAAGAAGATTGGAGAATAATATAATGTGTGAAACATACATGAACGTTGACTATTTCAATTGAAGTAACGTACGTACGTACGCACGCATTATAAAAATACAACCGTGCTTGCCATATGGAGATATTGATCAAGAAGTAGTCAGAATGTCCTTTACTTGGTCAAAGAGACACAACCTCACCCGTACCATAAATAGGACCCCCTACATACAAAGCAACATATCCCAAACAAAACACATAAACCACTTTAGACGGATTGCAGAGAAGACATGTCTAGTCGCTGCCGAGGTAATAGAGAACGTTAGTTGTAATTGGATAATACTATAATGCTGTTAAGTGTTGTTTGATTTCTTGTTCCTTTTCCCTGTTACGTGTGTACATATTTCTGACTATTGTGTGTTGATGTGTGAAGGTAAGGATTCATGGCCAGGGGTGGTAAATTGGGAAGGATGGAGAGCAGAACAAACGATAAGGAGAGAAAACCGACTCGTGATTATCGTCATAATTGTGGTGGAAGGAAACCCTGCCCCCGGTGGCAACCGATGCGACCGCGTTGTGGTTTGGGTGAATCGTCAGGGCAGAGTCACTCGGGTTCCCAGGATCGGATAGAATATTATACTATAAATCAATATGGTTCATCAACACTACTGTACTACTCCACGTCCTAATATATAGCAGTTGAAATAAGGAGTATATCATATTGTTCACTTTTTATTTCTCTATCCTGTTTAATATGTATCATGTCATTCATGTTATGTACCTTCTGTTTGTTATTTGTGGTCAATAATTAATTATTACGAGTGCCCTATACATGTAAACTATCCTATCCAACTCTGCTGAGCTTACAGTCTTATTGCATTCTTGTTTATCAATTTGGAATCATGTCATCGAGTTGATGCTTTCTTAAATTTTATAACTTAATAGTAATCAACTTTCTTAAATTTTCAAGTCTATATATGACGCTAACCTCAAACTATTAATTTTATATCCTTTTAAATATAATCCGGCAAATTTTAAGTTATATGCCTTAAAATTCAAGCCATTTGTATATAATTAATGAATAAATTAAAATTAATAGTATAAGAATTATTTATAAAAAATGCAACAAATTCAGAGAAATTTATTATAAAATTGTTAAGATTTAGAGAGTTCTATTTGCCAATCAAAACATATATTTCATTAATAAATCAAGAAACAAGCAATAGAGTTAACAAATTAAAGCTATAACAGCATATACACCAAAGTAACCAACAAAAACAGCAAAGAACTTAACATGTGCCAAAATAGCGTCAATCCTACCAGAACAAAAAATACAACTCAGATAAAAGAAACCTACTGCTTTAGATTCAGCAGTTGCCAAGATCTTGATAATGGCGATGTGACCCCCACTCTTTCGAGCACTTCCCCATTGAGTTGCATCGACACACCAAGCTGCAACTGGATACAAGGTTAGAGAGGCTATTTAAATACTATAACACAAAGATTCAGGAGATTTTGTATAATTTAGAGAGTTCATTTTGTACTACTCCATGTCATAATTAACTTTAGAGAGTTCTATTTGCCAATCAGAACATATATTTGATTAATCAATCAAGAGACTAGCAACAGATCAGAGTTAACAAATTAAAGATACAACAGCATGTACACCGAAGTAACCAACAAAAACAACAACAAACTTGACAGCTACCAAAATAACGTCAATCATAGCAGAACACAAAAATACATCTCCGATAAAAGAAACTAAACCTCCTGCCTCAGATTTAGCTGTTGCCAAGATCTTGATCATAGGAGAGGGCAATGTGACACCCACTCTTTTGAGTACTTCTCCATTGACTTGCACCGACACACCAAGCATCAATTGAGATAAAAGGTTAGAGAGGCTACTTGCACATTATTACTGTACCACAAAAATCAGGAGATTTTGTATAATTTGCCCTAATTTGATTAGATTAGTTTCTTTGATTATGGTTAGTATATTAGTTTGACTATATAAAGGCTTATTTCTAATCTCTTTTACTTTCAATGATCAATAATATGTCAAAGTATTTTTCTCATGTGCTTCAATATAACCCTTATACCTTAACATAATATCAAAGCCTAGAGTTCTGCCTAGGACCTCGTAATTTGTAAGATATTAACTTTAAATTACCCAAATCTAACCAAAAAATCATTAATACATGCAAAGGGGCAGTGAAATTTTGGACAAATGGAGGGAAAACAAATCCCTTAAAATTATGAGAATGGTATGGAGTTGTACATATATATGTGGTGGATGACTAGTTGTCCTAGTGTCAGTATCCCTCACATTACTACATTGAAGACCTGTATTATATTTTACTATTGGCATGTTTGTGTGTGTATTCAAATTGTCGCGTGATATATGTATACATATGTACGTAGTGTATATATATATATATATTTGAATTTGATTAGTTTTAAAGGAGAAAATTTATTTGATGAAATGAAAAAGACAAAATAACCGGCCTATGTGGAGAGATAACAATTATAAAAAAGAAGACAAATCATGACTTAAATCGATCTGTATATCTTTGCTATATATGTAATCCAAAGCTTATTAAGTGTAGCAACCCACTGAAGCATAGTAAATAGGAGCATTATCATCAGAAGATCAGAGGCCAAAGGTGCAGCAACATGTCAACTTGTCCAGGTTAATTATATATAATTCTATTTCCTCTTACTTAGTGTCTCTTTTTCGCTCCATCTCTATGGAGATATAGAGTGTGTGTGTGTGTTCTTTTTTTTACTCTCTTTTTCTCTTCCATTGTGAAGGAAGGATCCGTCGTCACCAATAAATTGTCACCCAAGTACCCCAAATTGGTTAGATTTCACAATATGCTTTATTTTTATAGAACGAAATTAAGGGAATTTGTCATATCAATAGCTGAGTCACAAAATTATGTGAGCTCAAACCATGTATTTATATATAATCTAATAACAGAATTATGTTACAATGCTCAGAGAATACTCTGGCACAATGAATAGTATACAGACACGTAGAGAGAGAATGTACACTGAGATCCATCTACAGCTCTAAAGAATATGCTAGAAGAACTCTATAATCCTGAACACACACTAATGATAATCATAATTACCGTAGTGTCGTAACAATTACTTATTATTATTACTAATTTACTGCTGCAACGTTACCTAGCACCTCTGCGTTTTATTCATGCAGTTTCCTACTTGCCATGAATTGTACCCTTTAATTTCTTTCTTTATTTACCATATATTCCATATTATTAGCAGAGTGATATCACAAAGAAGAAGACAGAGATAATTCATTCACGAAAATAGCAAAGTGATAATAGGTACATCATGTATATTCCCATTGCCTAGCCACGTCATTGTTACTATTCTCTCTCTAGTCTCTTCTAACTAACTTCTAGGGCAGATACATATCTTATAACTATTATTATTTACTATAAAGCCCTCATTAGATAATAATAACTATATATATCACAGAGGATAAGATCATCCGGGATGATCTATGTATGTCAGCTCTTTTAATTTGTCTTATTAATGAATTTAAGAAGCCCAAGCAACGTAGACTTAAGAAAATAATATTGTTCTTACTTGTGACTTCGCAATTATAAAATACGTTCTTATTATGCAATGGATACATACATATTTTTGCCTCTCCTGTCTCATATAAAATTATGTTGATAAAAGATCAAATAAGCTAAATAAGTTATTTAATTATATCATATATTATGTATTATTAGGTTATATATCACTTTATTAGTCAAACAAATTAATTTAAAGAAAAAATAAAATATAAATATAAATACTTTAAAGTAATTTAAATATTTTTTTTAATTTGCCATCTTATATATAAAACCGTACGTCGTAGGTACAATTTAGTTGGTGAACTTAAAATTTATTCAAACTTGATTTGTTTACCGAGCAATGCTTACGAATTCATTTAAGAAACAACTGTGAAATATTCGTAGGAGGACTTTGATCAAATAAATTAAAGACGAACATATATAACCACAGATTTTATAAGCATTAGTTTTTGAGGCTAAAATATTAAACCCATGCTATCACTATCAGTGGGCCGACTTGACTTGGGATCTTCCAATGAGTTTCTTTTCCATACGCGTAAGTGATAACTACAGTTTTTGAATAATCGTAAGTCAATCTGAATAATCTGATGGCTAACTCATTTAATTTGACTTTTTGAATTTCATGCTTCCGACTTTTTTCTTTTTCTTTTTTTTTTCTTTTTCAATTCAAAAGAAATTATCGGAGTGCTCTAATGCAGATATCAAACCTTCATAAATTTACTATCAAAAAAAAAAACTTCATAAATTTAAGGGAAAAAGAATGACAAATACAATTAAAATATGTAAAAGATAAAAGAATTTTGCAGTTGTGAATTAAGATTAACTCCTTGAGTATCTTAATTAACAACTGTAAAACTTATTTGTCTTTTATCTATTTCAATTATATTTCTCTTTCTCCCTAAATTTAATATCCCAAAAAAAAAGTAATTTGTATGTCATTTTGTGGAAAATCGTAGGTGTTCAATTTATCAAAATTGATGGTTTAAGATGCATTTAGTACCCCAAGAAAAAAAGTTTAATTTGGACTAAAATTCTTGACTTATTTTTGCCAGATATGAATTGCATAAAAAGATGTAATTGAATATGGAATTCGCAACTTGTAATCACACTCATTTACCTTTTATTTTCTCCAAATGTGCCACATGTAGTCCATTTTCTGCCGTAGCCATGATTAGATAAACAAAATTGTAAGTGTACCTGAGATTTACACATTTAGATTCCGCTATTTTAATTTTCTATTCTCTGATCAGTTCTCTCCCAAATAAACCACGCGTAATCAATTAATTAATTTTGTATAGATAAAAAGTATCATAGATTTACCACTCACTCCAGTCTTTAATATAAGGTTCAGTTGATTTTTTTAAAGATGTTAGATAAACTAAATAAATTACTTAGTAATAATATATGTTGTGTATCATTAAATTATATATTAGTTTATAAGTCAAACTAATTAGTTTAGAAAAAAAACTAGATAAATATAAATATTTTAAAATAATTTATTTAGTTTCTTAATCCCTCTAAAAAGTTAACTAAATGTTATATTTAGAAGCAGATATAGTATATTTGATTTCCATGTTTTGAAAAGGATAAGCCTTTTAATGATGGTTTAAGATACATTTAGTACCCAAAAAAAAAGTTTAATTTGGACTAAAATTCTTGACTTAATTTCGCCATGTGCATTGTACAATATCAATAGGACGTGTCTCAAGAATTAAAAGCTTCACATCTTAATTTGTTCAATTTCTAATTATTATTATAAATTTACTTTGTATTGTGAGTGATAAGCCAGCGATTACGATTTCCTTCGGGGGGAAAAAGAGTTGATTCTGTGAAGTTACGAGAAGGAATTAAATAATCTGGAGTTTAGGGAGGCTGCTGTCATAATATGCAAATTAAATACAAGCTTGATCAACACGCAACTCCCTCCGATGAGCACACAATTGTATGAGTATATACGTATCCACATAATAAACCTCAAGAATTAGGCACAATTTATTAACTAGCTTTATATAAGTTCACTTGCTCACGGCAGAGGATTAAATTTATGATATTTTAATCAAAATCCTATATAATCTCAATCATCTGAACTATAACTTCTACACCCTGATTTCAAAAGGATAAAAAAAAAAAACTACTTCCTTTGGTCCTAAATATAAAACCGAGTTAATTTTTTTTAGAGAATCTTAAAAAAATTTATTACACTACTTTTAAGCATTTAAATTTATCATTTTCTTCAACCTATTTTGTCTAATTTATATACTAATATAATGATACACTATATATATATATATATGATACAATTAAGTAACTTATTT
The DNA here is from genome assembly GCA_037177275.1 of Acacia concinna. Taxonomy (NCBI): domain Eukaryota; kingdom Viridiplantae; phylum Streptophyta; class Magnoliopsida; order Fabales; family Fabaceae; genus Acacia; species Acacia concinna. Next base: position 8,235,931 of record JBAGKO010000017.1, read on the forward strand.
ATCTTCCTTAATCTCTCTAAAAAAAGTTAAATAAATCTTATATTTAGAACCAGAAGAGTATTTATTTTATCTCTATCAACAAGAGATGGTGTGCTTGATCTCCTGGTAATTATGAATTATCATTATACCAAAACCAAAGTTTTAGCAAATGGAATCACTGTACATAAATTATAGTAATTTATACGGACAAGGATTGCAAATTTTGCTGAGATTAAAAAATAAAACTAGACTATACATGATTACAACAGCAAAGTGTGTGTGTGTGTGGAGAGGCTCAACTTCTTTAGACGATGAGCTTTCTATTATATTTTTCTTACTTAAAACGAAAAGCAAAAAAATAAAAATTAAAGAAACAATCAATAAAATCAATAATCTTTGTGTGCCTTGTGTGTGGATGATGAACAAGCTACTCAATGATTGGCTGCCATGGCAGATGGGACCACATGATGAGGATAGGCAGCACCACCACCACCACCATGGAAGCGGTCGAAAGCCTTGCCGGCAACGTTCATTTCATTCACCGGAGGACAGCGGTTTCCACCAGTTCCAGGGATGAAGGTGCAACCAGAAGGCCCAGAAGGAGGAATAGGACCTTTCTCAAGGGACTGCAACCAAAGTCGTTTCTCTCCATCCAAAATCCTACCACCTTGGTTTTGCTGGACATGCAATAGGGTAAGAACCAGTAGCAGAAGAAGCTTGGAGAAAACCTTCATAATTGTCTGTTCAAAAATAGGAACATATACCAATGGATTTTAAGCATAATCGCAATATGGCAAGTGTATTTATAGTGATAGCTAGCCTTGAGAGGTTTGGTGACTTTTCTTGGGATGTCTTTATTGGTTCAATGATTTTGACTTTTGACTATTTGTAAAGACTGATAGTTTGTTTTTATTTTTAAAGCTTTCTACAGAATTGATTTGGTTATAGCCTGGAACCTGCATTGAAGAGTTCCTGTTTAACTTGATATTGTGATTCATTCAGCCCTCCACGTTATATTTAAAAAATGTTTATCCATTAATGTCTATTGTTGAAATCAGCAAATTGAAATTCCAGTCTTATTTATTTTATATGGAGTCGCCAGGACAACTAATATTCCTCAACATAGGCGTATCAAACACGTTTATCTAAAGAAATTAGATTGTCAGCTATTGAATGGTTTTGTATTTGCTGGGTTTGTACCCAACTCAGGTTTAATATGGTTAATTAGTGCCACGTACTGGGTTCGCATGAAGGATTTACTGGATCAATTATTATACTACCGATTTTAAATATAAAATTTAATTAATTCTTTTAAAAAAATTAATTACATTAATTTAAAACATTTAAATTTGTCATTTTTCTTTAAACTATTTTAATTAATTTATAAACTCATACATAACATAATGATACACAACATATAATACGATTAAGCAACTTATTTATTTTTATTAATCTCTTTTAAAAAAATTAATTAAATTTTATATTTAAGACCAAAAGAAGTATTGAATGAAGGGAGCTCAATAACATGATGACGCCATGGGTATGAAAGCCTGACCCCGTTTTGAATATTATATACACAGCCACTATTAATCTTAAATGATAGATTAACTAAGTACTAATAATGCGCCAAAACTCAATATCTCCACATAGTGAACTTATAATATTGCTAGTATAAAAAAATACAAAAAGAACTTCTAATATGCAGCTATGACATATACAGAGCGTCGTCATATACAAACATTTCTATAATAATTTTTTGGTTCTAAATATAAGACTTAATTGACTTTTTTAATATCCTAAAAATGATAATTAAAGTAAATTAGAGCAATTAAATTTATTGCTTTTCTTCAAACATTTTATCTATCTTCTAAACTGATACACTACATATGAAATGATTAAACAACTTTTTCTCCTAATCCTTCTTATAAAGCACCAACAAACAATTTTCACAAACTAATAAGAGTAATCAAAATCATAAAATGAAAATAATTTACATTTTTACCCTTACTAAATACACTAAACTTTAAATTATATTAATTATTATCCACCCCCACTATTAAATATGAGTAGACATAAAAAAATATATTTAATGTCCCTTTAAAACAAACTGATGCCTCATAAAATATACCAAAAACAATTATTAATTGGTGATTTATAACCAGGATTAAGGGAGTATTCACTTTCCTTCACCTCTTTAAAAAAGCTAATTAAATCTTATATTTAAAACCGAAAATAGTTTAAAAGAACATAATGAAAATCATTCGCTGAAACAAAATCTTAACATTTCCTTGTCTCTCAAATGTTGTTGGAAAAGATGTGGTGCATGAGACCATATTCGAATAAACTCCTACTTCCACTTGTTAATATAAAATCTAGTTGAGTAAAACTACATCAAAAACTTGATCTTATATTAAAAGGTTAAATGTAGTAATATATTAACTAGGTTATACATGAACGGGAACCTAGAAATCTAACGCAGTCTCGTACCTTATGAGCTATACCGTGGAAGAGGGCACGTAAATAAAGTAGAACTTGAGAAAAACGCTGGAGACCGATAAACTTAAAACAATCTTTACAAAATGTTTGCTTGATAAAGGCGATTTCAACCTCACTCCAATCTAAAAGACCCAACAATTTTTCCTCGAATACATTATTACACTTCAGTGCCCACTACCACTACCTTCGTGGGCAACCATCATCATTTGCCTCTCTAGGGACCATTTGACGGCCGGAACACAGCATAAGCATTGACACCACATGCCATATTTGAATAATCTGGGTAGTACGGGTATCCGTTCTCTGTATTTCTCATGCCAAGAAAGGGCATATCAGAACCAGCCACCTGCCACTGGTTTTGAATCAACCCATCCACTTGCCCGTTTAAATAGGGCAATCTGGTTCCCTGCGGAATATGTGTGCCGGACGGGCTATACCCCCTCTGAAACCTGTTCTCATGATAACTACTTGACCGCTCAAACCTGCAAGAACTGGTTGAGGATCCTAAATCATCACGTGTACCCAAGTCTGTGGGAAAAGTGAATTGCCGATTTAGCAACTGAGGTCCACTACTGTGAGACTGAACGACTGAGCCTTCCTGGGCTACGCTCCCAATACCATATTCATCATCAAGCAAATCATTGATTATATCAAGGTGTGGAAACTCATCTGCCAACAAACCTTGGGCATGACGACCTGGTATGCAAGCCGGAAACTCAGTGGCGATGTTGCCCTGAGGTCTACTGCACATCAGGTTGTACAAGTCAAGGTTGTTTTGAACATCATCAAGTGGGGAAGCCGGATCAAAGTGCACGCTCCTGGGGCATTCTCTTTGAGAACTCTCAATCCACTGGGGCCCATTCTGTAAAACATCTCTCGTGGCCATGCTGAAAGGAACACCCTGCTGGCCAGCATTAGAATCAATCCTATCAGAACCCTGGGGCAAAAATATGGATGATGAGGATGCCAAAGAAGGTGATTGCGAAAAGCCAGGTGACGAGTTAACTCCTGAGGTTGAAGAATTGGAACAAGGGAGACTGGCTGCAGTTGAACCAACAGAATTGCCCATTATGGCATTTCTGTACGACTGGGGAACATAACTGTGGGTAGCTGGTGATGGGTCAGGACCCAACCTGCCAACTGCACTCACCGAGCGTGCAATTGGAGGAGCTGTTTGAACCATAGAAACAACAGAAGCAGTTGGCCTGGGACCGGGAACTAAAGGAGCACTGGAAGGCCTTGATAGTATAGGGACTTGTGATCTTTCACTTCCTTTAACAGTTGCCGTCCTCAGTATCTCAGTTTTGGGCACAATAATTGTCGGTGATGCAGAGGTGAAGGTTGCAGACGCATCTTTATCAGGCTGTTGAGAGCCACTTGAAGGTGTTTTTCTGGCATGGGCGTTATCTATGGTAGCACTAGTCTGATGTTCTATTTTCACAGGAACAGATGGCGGAAGACTTCTCGGGGTACTATTAGGTGAGGATGGTATTGCTGATGTCTTCTCTTTATCAAAGTCAACATTTTCTTTGATGCTAGTTTTCTTCTGCAGTGAGAAATCTTCTTCCTGTCATTAGAAAAGCAAATGGCACTGACATCAGGTTCAAAACGTAATCACTTAAACAGGAGGGTTAAAAAAAGGAATTTTCAATATAAAATTTATTAATAAAAGATATCATATTAATATAAAATATAGTCAAACCCCTCCCCCCAACAAAAAAATAAGAAAAAAGAAAAGAATGAACTTTCAATGTTACTGCCATAACCAATGTAATGAAAAAATTGATAAGTTTGATAAGGATCCCTGTCAATTTTCATCTTTATGCGCCTGATCTGATGGGAATGATGGAAGAATTGGAAAAGCACATCTCTCCCCATTGCAATCAGGAAATAGATATGAATACCTCTTGTTATAATTACCAGAGCCAACAAATCATAGTACAAGATGGGCAACAAAAACATCAGCTATTTATCTGAGCTTATTCCTTGCGAATAAAATTATTTCCATTACATTTTAAAGCAAAACAAAAGTAACAAACTAATAGGTGTTTCATCTGTCCCTTTTCCCACTTCCAGTCAACCATATAAGATCCTTAATTGAATCTTTTGAAGTTGGTTCCATAAGCAGACTACTGATGGATCAAAGATTAAACAAATTTTCAAAACATCTCATAATAGAGTAATGCTTATATAGAAGAGCAACAAAAATCTGTGAACATTATAACATTTGTACTAAATATGTATCTAAACAAAGGCGGGGATAAGCCCACCTTTTTCACAACATGGTGCTCAAGCGACTTCATCCTATCGTGTGAGTAAATTTCAGCACCCTCACACTCAGATTCTCCGACCTTGCCACTTCCCAACTCTTCATTAGCATCCCCAGCATCTGGAGCAGAACCAGATGTCTGAATATCCATCTCACTTGACCAACTCCCACCATCACTTGTAGATTTACCCCGTTGATTTTTAGCTCTACATATTAAAAAGTGGAAATCTTTACTATTGCATATCATTGATATTCATCCATCCCGAAGGAAAATTAGGCTACATACCTGCTAGGTGACTTTTGGGCTTTGTGGTTCGAGAAAGCATTTCGCTTATAGGGAGAATTCATGACCACTGATGGCATTGAATCAGTAGAGCATGTTGAAGAACTATCATCCATCACCGAACTGCCCCTTTTCTCAGCCACATCATTTTGTCCTGATGAAAGACCAGTGATACCACTGCCGCTAGCCTCAGTAGGAGGATGAACTTCTGATGCATCAGTATCCCAATTAACAAGACTAGCATCTCTGTCTTCTGAATCAGGTTGAAGCACTTCAGTAACTCCATCCACTGAATCAGAGACATCAGAAACATCTTCCAGGATATCAAGCTTTTCAGCAAGAGTCTGCACATCCTCAACGTTAGAATCTTTCTTCTCATCAAGAGGGTTGTCTTCCAGATTCTTCTCAGCAACAATAGGTCTCTCCTCTCTCCCTTTGTCCTTTCCTTTCCGATTGTTTCGTTTTTGTTTGGTCTGTAACAAGAAGATAAGACTGTCTGTTAGAAATTAGAAGGCGCACACACAGACAACTCTAACAAACCCCTTGAAAACTGCAATTCAGATACAAGACCTGTTTCTTCTTTGACTTCTTTTCCTTCTCGTTTGCTCCTCGCCTTGCTTTCTGTTCACTTTCAGCCTGCCATGCTGCCTCTTCTTCACGGATGAGCTCTTCCTGTCTTTTCAAAGCAACAGCTTCCTGGTAAGCCACCTCAATTTTGTTGCTGCGTTGATGGAGAAAACTATTAGCATATAATACCCCAAGAAGTATATCCTACAATTAATGAGTCAAACAACATAAAACATGTACACTGTACATATAAGGAATGGGCATTAGGCAGCAATAATTATACCTCTCTTTTCCTCTTAAAATAGAGTGTGTGCGTGTGTGTGTGTGTTTGACACAACCAACCGTTAGCTTTTCTCAATAATTACATAACTTCATTAATTTTCACTCTACTTTCAAATAGATTGTCATAAAGTTCTGTCAGCTCAAATTTATACACACAAGAAACATGAGAAATATGGATCACGTTGCCAATATGAAATAACTTGATTGCATTATGCCTAACATAGCTAGTTTAAGATATGGAAGAGAAGACCAAAACTGAAATTTGCAGCATAAAGGTCCAACCTCTCTTTGAAGTATTGTGCACGACATATGATTGAAAGTACATAAGGTCCCATACCAGTTAATCCATAAACCAAAACTCTAAATTTAAAGACAAAAGCAACAGAATATTCATTCTATGATACTTAAAGCACAGTTTGAAGCCTCATTTGTAATTGATAATAAAATGACTAATGTTTTGAAACAGACACGCATGCCATTTGGTAACCTCAGTACAAAAATGAAAGGATAACCTACAGATTAAAAGAACACATTATATGGGATAGAATCATAATCAGGCTGATGAGCCTTGGAGGATTCTATTTAAGTATTCAAGAACAATTAGAGAGGTCCAGAAAATATTCAAGAGGGGATACAAACTAACAGTCAAAGAGGACATGCAAGCAACAGGCAGTTAAACCAAAATATGTTAAGATTCCCAGAACTAATTGAACATGCTACCTGAATATGTGGGCAAGGACAAATATTTCCACAGTCCTGCGACCCAATTCTGTAAGACGTCTTTCATCACGCTCAATAGAATCTTTATTGAAGTCCTCCCCAGAGTTTCCATCCTGCAAAAAGGGTGGAAAATGCTTCTCAATCATCAAGATAAATCCAACAGTTGCAATACCCATACCCTTCAAGTAACAAAAGATGAATGTCATTACCATTCCATAGGTGAATTACATATGAACCCCTCACCCCAAAAAATAATAATTAGTTAAACTTGTTTCTTATTTTACAATGCCATAGCTTCTACAGTCCATAACAGCAGTTATCAAATGTATGTATATTCTACAACTAGAACTAAATGAAAAGTTCAGAAAAAAATGTTGGCAAGCTTGTAATATTTCATAATCATGCATATGCATAAATTTTGATTAAGTTGATCAATTGATAATTGATAGCTTAGTCTCCATTGAACCGCTTCAAATTGATTCATGTGACCAAAACTAATTTTCCTTGCAAAATTTATATGCCTAACTTTATATACAAAAAGCATTTGCACAAGCTGCTTCTGTGTTGGACAAAATGGATTTAAGCATCAATGACAAAGCATCCCACTAATCTAGATCCCCATTAAAATTATATTATCGCCAATGATTATTATCAATTCATATAAAATAAAGCACTTTCATATCCTGTCTTAAAATCTGACTAAAACAATTTTGACAGGCAATGCACAGAGAAAAACAATGTTGCCTGTTTCACATTAAGGCAAACATTTCTTGCATAAAATATCTCTTACCAGAATACATTCTCATAGAAGTGATTTTCTTCAAAATTTGAAATCTCACAACAATCACAGACACAATCAATCACAAATTATGGATTAGATGTTACCCCTGAACACATTTAAGAAAGGAGCAAAACAACCCACATGCAATCCATACTAAACATGTAAAATAAATTAGGACCATGTTCATTTTAGGATGAGCTACTGTTCAGCAAAGTTTCTTCGTTGCAACTTCATGCCAATTTGAAAGGATTTTTTTTTTTTTTGGGGTGGGGGGATGTTAAAAAAGCGAGTAGGGGTGTTTAAGAAACCGGGACCCAACCCAGTTTAATCCCGGTCCCAGTTTAATTTTTTTTATCTTATAAATTAAATAATCTTTTTATTTGTGTATTCTCACCCGTATTAATTAAATTATCTTTTCAAAATATATGTATAATATTTTTAATTAGAGTTAAACCGCACATATTGCAATACTAAACTTAAATATATACTGTATAAAAATAATTATGAAGATGAAAATAATAACAATAAACATTATTTCTAAACTCTAGATCAATTCATATAATTATTATGGCCTCAATAGTTGTTAAATGATTATTTTTAATAATAAAATATGAAAAATTTATTTAATATAAATATTTAAAAAAAAAACCAAGAAATCCCAGTTCTAGGTTTGAACACCCCTAAAAACAAGCATGAGCTTTTTTAAAAATTTGGGTCCTACATTAAAGGATTTTTATGGCTGTGGCTGATAAAATCAGATCATATGAACTAAAACAACTCTTCACCCAATTTTAGACCAGAAATCACATCTTTTCAGATCTACTTGCCGCATTCCTTTACCCTATAACCACCTTTTAAATTACCATCAGATTTCTAAAGGGTTTTTCCCCACATGATCATTTACCTGCGTGATTCCTCAGTTATTTTTACATAAATTCAGCATCTCACCTTTGTACGATTTTGAGGACCCTTCTCATCTTTTGGAGGCAAGGGCTCAACAGCAGCCCTCTCAAGTAGCGGCAAAACGTCATCCACCAGTACAAACATATCTTTCTCAACACAAACAATCGGTGCTGGCATTTCTTCGGCATCCAAGAACTTTATCTTACCTTTCTTGCACTTAGTCTGACCTTCAAGAGCCTTCAACCCACTATACAGAGAATCCATCACCAAGGTGGAAGTCACCTCTTTTTCTATAAAGAAGTGTTTTATAACTACTTTCAAAATTACATCTGTCTTCTCCCTAGACATGCGGCACCTGGAGTTTTGCTCAATTCCAAGCCAGAAAGTACAGAAGCTGCAGTCATTGCAGATTATACTTTGATCAGCAAATAAAATCAGACACCAGAAAGTAAAGATTAGGTGTAAGTACAACAAAAGCTAATCCCAGGAAAAAGAAGAGACAGCCAACAATCTGCACATTGAATTTCAAAATTCAATCTGTAATATACACATACGTACGACATACCACACACATAAACAAAATCATAGATTACATGTTAATATAAAATTGTAAACATGACAAGGTACAGTCTAGAAACCGGATAAAACTACATCCTTCCACTTCCTATAATCTGTTATTTTCTTATATGCGCACCACCAGCGACTTCCAGGATTTAGTGGTATTCAAACACTTCAAACGTTAATTTCTCATTTCATGACAGTACCCAAATGTCACAATTACATGTAGCCAGCCCACTTAGTAGGACAATGCTTGTTATTGCTGTTATATACACAATTACATTTGCCATACCCTCATGCTTCATAATTATAAAAGCAAGCATAAAGTACCTCGACCACCTAGCTTTATCTTCTATCAACTTCCCAAGCTTGCTTCTTCTCTCTTCCACAAAACGACGGCAAATTTGTTCTACATTTGTCAAATATACTCGAACAAGTTCTCTCCTATATTGACAATCAAGGCAACGAAAAGGCCTGTCTGCTTTCTCCCTGTGAATCAGTAACAGATAAAAATAGATTATCATCTGAACCAAAAGTTCCAAGCAGCAAGAAAGGTCAGACTATTGAGAGAAGCAACAGATTAGCATTACAAAGAAATCTGATTCTTTCTGTAATTGTTATAGCCATTTAGGCAGCCTTTATGGCTTTGCATAAATTCTGGATTGCTTTGCTTTAATGATCTATCATCAGCTAAAAATCTCAACACGCTCAAGAGAACAATTATGCTTTCACTTCTAAATTACGATAAAGCTTGGTTTTCCCCATGGAATGGAAACTTTCCATTTAATCCAATCTTTCCACCATAATTCTAAAAATTTAATGTTTATTGTCTGACATTTGATTTGCTTTATTCTCTTGGCTTGATGTCCAATCACCCTCCTAACTACACCACAACAATTAATATACAGATGTGCAACTCATGAATCTGAGCTTAAGCCCATCGTGATTTAATGTTCCAACACAGGTCGCCTCAACATTAGGCAAGAAGCAAAACGCCACAAGTAACTTACAATTATAACTAATAATCCAAGTGTTCCAAGACAAGCACTAAAAATCATAATTGATTTAAATCTGAAATGAATTATTCAAATATTTGAGTCATTAACCCATACACATTCCCTTAGTAACAAGATGCCAATTTCTGTGGCACATCCTATCATTCGGCCATAAACATCAAGTAGGGAGGCCGGAAAAGAGAATGTTCCAAGGATTCAAATCTTTCAGCACTGGGTAAAAAACAGTGGAGGGAACCTAAACGTTTAAAGAATATATATTTCATAGTCATTATGCTTGTCCCACAAATTTTACATTATAATATACTTTCGAAGAAAAAACACTGAAGACATCAAGAAAGCAGCTGCCTTCCTCTTCACTTGCAGTTGCACAAGTCCATTTTTATGATCCATACAGTTATACATGACAATATGCAATAAAAAATAAAACAAATAGATTGTACATTTATAAACCATTGAACACCTGATGACTTGAACTTGAGCTTTAATTATCAGATTGTCAGAAGAGTCCACAAATCCATCATACACTTTTGAAAGTTCCATGAACTTTTTCCAACCCCAGTCATGCTCCTTCTTCCAGAATCGATGCAGTGTATCTGGAAAACTCAAGTTCAAGTTACTAAAAAGGGCTGATGCAAAAATCAAACACTACAACAATTATGAATTACAAAAATTGCTAACTAACAAACCAGAATATTTTGATTTTTTTGGATCTTTATTCACCACAGCTATTGTAAATTGTGCAAAATGGCTCCATCCTGCACAAGGCAAAAAAGGTAGAAAAGAAAAGGTCAAGCATTATCCGATCAAGAGGAAAAACTAATGATAATCAATGCAGCTGCAGAGAGTTCAATAATCAAACCTGGAAGAAGTTTGTCATGATTCGCTACACATAAAAACAAAGACAGATGATTGCAGACATCGCAACCTTGTGGATAAATTAAAATATACCTGCCACATACCATATTATAGTTAGGTCCATCAAAAAGTGAAAACTAACAAGTGCACGAGTTTCAAGTCTTAAGTACCGTCACAGAAAATCAATATTATGTGTTAGATGAAAACTAGGGTGCCCGTGAATGCTGATTATTGTCTGTTATTTATGATATATGACCAGACCTTCAAAAGTGGGACAAAAGAAAAGTTATCATTAGGATGACAAATTGGTGAGTGATACACTCAAAGGCTCCTCCAAAATTCAATGATCTATGAATTCTGGAAATTGCAGAGAATTGAAAATTGAAACGGCTCAGCCCCATATTTGGGAGTGTTCAAGATCACTCAGCCATTATTGGTCAAATGCCAAAGGCACAAGGGAAAAAGCCTAACATAGAGAGATGGAACATAAATTTTTTCCCCCTTTTACTTTTTATTCGCAGGGGTTAAAAGGGTAATCTTTTCATGATCCAAACACCAAAAAAGCCATCACCTTTTAAAACTAACCCAAGTAATTTTATCAGCAAATAAAAGGAGAAAAAGCTGTTCTTCCCCCTGAAGTGTATGCAACTCAAAATTCACCATAAAACACCCATAATCAGACAGCGTCTAATGAAAGGGGGACTAATGCTTACGGTAAGAGATTACACTTTCAATAAGAAGCTGAAGCATACGTGTGTAGAAAAAAGTTTAAATGGAAATCACACAAACAATAGAAAAATAAGCACAGAAGCGTCCATACATGTCAAGCCAGTAACTTTTTATACTAAAGTTTCCTACCATTTGTGGCCGCCAACCTCAAATGCGTTACTACGGAGCTCCCTTTTGGTAATCTGGGAAAACTTTTCAATTTTCCATGTATACTTTCCATATAATTCAGAAGGTTTTGGCCCTGGTACAGAAGAAAATGTAGACATTTGAACAACTACAATTCTTATGTAAAATATAAGATTTGGAACAATTAACCAAGGATCCATGCTGGTAGACTGAAAGACAAACTGGATTAAAAATTCAATCATTCACAACAGATACACAAATGGATGTACAATACTAAATATTTTATCCATAAGAGGTGGCTTGCCAATGTCATGGATTGTAATTATTTCCAAAATCTGTCTCCAGATTTATACTAAACAAAGTTTTTATCCATGGCTCTCTATATGAGGAGCAATATATAATAAAATAGACTGATAATAGCATACTTCGACCAAGCTACATATAATGATATATTTACTTCTTACACTCAATAATAAAATATCAAATAATTAAAAAAATAAAATAATAACACATCATCATAATGAAAATGCTTTTTCGGGGGAAAAAAATAGATCTAATACAACATTGCGTTTCACTTATTACCATCTCTCCAGCTCTCTTCATAGTATGGGAATCAAAATAACACATTTTTCCACAATGTAACAATCCAAATTACAAAACTAGATAAAGGATAAACAGAAAACAAAATATACCGCCATCCTCGTCATCATCAGTATCCCAGTATGGGGGTGAAGTAGATGGTGTTCCATTTTCAACCTGCTCAGAAGACCTCCATTCCGCCAATGCCTCACCAGATTGACAGCCCTGCCCACTTGAAATTCCATCAACAGGCTTTCCAACTCCAGAGTCCTCAACCACAACCCCAGCCATTCCCTGCTAATAAACTATTTCACTAACTTCTCTGGTGACAGCTGATAGATAATAAGCACAGAAAAAATAGCCAAAATAAGTTCCTAAGCCCCGCTGTGCTTTATAAGATATTGAATCATTTCAACATTTACAGTACCATCACCTAATTGCATCAAAATATCCTATAATATAATAAATATAAAAAGTCAACTTATAGTCCCTTACCACTTACTTCTTGTCAGTTTTACATGGCAGGCTCAAAAAGCCATCGGCATATATCGTTCCAAATGATAGAAAACGGAATAGATTTACAACATATTGATATTGTAAGAATCGGGACCTAAGAAAACCCGGGCACCCTCCACGGAACCAATGTGTCCTAGTAGGAGGCCAGCTTTCTCATTTATCAAAACTCAACACTCAACATTTCCAGATGACGGGGAAAGTAAAAATCTGTAGTTCTGATGCGCCTCCTGATTATAACTTACCACCAAATACCCCCTACATTCTCGCCAACCAAAACCAATAACCCACATCGAGAAGGAAAAAGGTATCACTAAAACCCTAAAATGGGTATGTAAAACAATAAGAAATTAAGTTCATAATCAATCAAATGGATTAAAATATCCCTCAATTAAACCAATAAAATAATGAGATTACGTTCCCAGTCCAACAAGCTCAATTAAGGAAATCCAAAAACAAGATAAACCCCAAAGCAATCCATGCCAAAAACGAACAAGATCTTGGGTAATAATCTCCAGAGAAAACATTGATGAAAATCCGCCGAAATGACGCAAAGGAAGACCAGGGAATATCCGGAAAACAAATATGATGGAACATGGAATTATAGACGGCATCGCTCGGATCCACTCGGCATACAAACCTGAAATCGAAGACCGGAGCTCTTGTGAAAGGGCCAACCCGACCTCTGAGATTTTAGAGAGAGAAATACGATGAGGAGGAAGAGAGAGGTCGAGGCGAGCAGTAACAGAGAGCAAGGGCGTAACCAAAAAAGAAAAATAGCACTTATTTTTATTTTAAGGATCTCCCTTTATTTCTTTTTTATTACACGGCTAACAGATTCTTCTGGCAATGAAATCTTGGAGGAGGGCGAAGCTGAGACAGAGAGATGTTGTATTGTAGGGAGGCGAAAGTCGAAACAATTTCTTTTCATTTCTTTTTTTTTCGATAAGTTATTTCTTTTTCATTTCTATCTCCGACATAAGTATATTGTTAAGATTAATATCGTTAATTTAATTATTGTATCCGGTGTTTTTCTTTTTTGGGCAAAATGAACAACTTTAAAGTTTAAACTTTGAACATATTTTGATCAAAAAAAAAGTTTAAACATATTGGGTAGGTGACAAAAATGCGAAACTGACAAACAGCCGGAGGGAGAAATTTACATAAGGTTCTCTTGTGTTTTTTTCGCATCAAGTTGCTTTCCTGACCAAGTAAGTATGATGTGGGTTTAAAATTTACATCTTGATTTATTATTTACGTGACAAATAGTTGTTGATTTATTCTAATTAAAAACACACTGAGGGTGACACCAACTTTTACTTTTTATAGTTTTAGTTTAAAAAAAATTATCTTTTACCAGCTATATTTCTTTGTATTTTTCGTAAAACTATATCCGTTTGTTGCTTGAGGGGATTTTTATTTATGGTGAGCATGTTCAGATATATGCTCCCTCCTCGATAGATGCAATCGATTAATATTTCGAAAAGTTTAATATATTTCAGTATATTAGACAAGTTCAGTGAATTAAAGCCAAAATTAGTATCTCTTTTTCGTTGGGATAAATTAAAATTACTTACCTTCATCTATTAATTTGGTCTATTTTCATATGGGTTGAGGTACAATTTGTGAATTTCACTCTAAAACTTAAGAACCATGGGTATCTAAAAGTTTTTGAAAAAGTAAATTTTACCCTAAAAATGTATCAATTTTCCCCCTTACAGTTAAAAAAAAATAATAACTGTGAACAGTTAACATTCATTTTTTAACCCTTATGGCAACTTTGCTCTATTTTTAACACTTACAGATAAAATTACTTCACGAAAAAATTATAGAAACTCTTCCTAATAAAATTACTTCACCAAAAAATTATAGAAACTCTTCCTAAATGATTACTTCTAGGTTAAAATTGTATATAAGCATTCTCCATATATTTAAAGACAGATAAAGTTGAAAATAAAATACTTCTCCCGTCCAAATTATAGGACTGTATTTGGGAGTAGATATTGGCTCTAATTATAATACATAATTTACTTATTTGTTAATATTTTTTCAATTTGTCTCTGTTAATATTCAATTAACAATAATTAAATAGGATATATAATGGTGAAATTAATGAATATAACTATAGTGTTTTAGAAAATACACGTTATATAAATTAATTCAATTAACTTCCTTAATCTAATCAGATGGTAAATATATTTTATATTAAAGACAGTAAGAGTAAAATATTAGCCATGCGCGTGTTAGGTAAAAATTCCTTATTTTTAAAACGAATGTAGCATATTTGTTGAAATTATAGAGAAAACAAATATGAATTAAAAAAAAATTGTATCGTGAGATGAGGATGTAATGATTACTTAAAATTGGAAGTTTAATTAGCATGTCTTATTTTCTGATGTGCCATGGTTGTCACTTATAATTGAAAAAATGTGATGAGTAAATTTTTTTTCCGCCAAATCGTTATTGTCTATAATTTGATACATCTTGAGCCCCTTTTTATCAGACACTTAGTGCTTGTTTGAAATAACTTAATTTAGGGTAATAAAATCTTATTTATAGAATACAAAGTAAACATGTGATAGGGGTCTTTTTTATACTTTATGCATAAAATCTTATTTAGTTCAAATAAGTCATATCAAACAAGCCCTTATAATCACTTCATAAAAGTTAAAAAGAGGTGGATAATTCACTGACTTATAATTACTCCCCGGAGTACAGTTTGTAAGAGAGTGTTGAATCATTAAGTTAAAATTTGTCAAAATTATAATATTTAAAGGGCAAGATGGGGCATGCACATAGGGAGACACAAGGGAGTTTTTGATAGAGTTGTATTTTAATTTCAAGCTCGCCGCATTGCCTTTTTGCAAAGAAAAGCTACATTTTTAGTTGTCCTTAGTGGTTGATATTATGATTATTTCGTGGATGACTAAACATCTTAGACATGCACAATTCAATTTCAAACTTAAAATCATGGCTATCTTAGAACCCAACTCATGAAATAACAATGATTTTAGTTTACACTTGTAACAACTTTCCATCTTTTCATGTAAAGACAATTTTACCAAAATATAAAAATGAAAATGAAAGATTTTTTCCCCTCAAGAAACTATAGGTACACATATATATAAAGAATTTTGTTTTTTGAATCCATAATTAATTTTGACATTTATGTACATGTTAAAAATGTTTTAAAGTTAGTACTAAATTTGGTCCTTATCATTTATCTTCGTTTTAATTTTAACTTACAGTTTCAAACCATAGTTTTGGAATTATCATTTCAGACAGGAAAAAAAATGGAGGGATTAAAACTTCTTATTTAAGATTATATACAACATAATAAAAGCATGGAGAAAAACTAGAGATTTAACATCCAAATATTTTGTAACATTTATTGATTTTGCAATTTTTATGTTTGGATTAGCATTTTGAGGGTAGCTTATAAAGAAAAAGTGATATAAAAATTATTTTAGAGAATAGATTTTGAGCATAATACATTAGGTAAAAAAAGTGATTTTGATATAATGATAGTGTTAAGATAAATGTTACTATAATCACTCTTTCATGGTCAAATGACCAAAAAAAATACATTTGTTTTTATGATAATTGCATATAAAAGTTAAGATAACATTTGAAAGATTTTAACATTGTAATTTCACAATAAATACCAACATTTAAATAAATTTGTCAACAAAATTAAAGTTACAATATTAGTCAATATTATAAGATGACATGTTAATGGATAAAATTGTTCCGAAAGTTTTTATTTATAAGCAATTTTATCCTAAAAGTTTTTAAAGAGACAATTTTACCTCTAAAGTTTTAAAAATGGAGTAATTTTGTCCTGCATGTTATTTCCATTAATTTTAACTGTTAATTAATTAAATATAGTCTAAATGCCATTTAAGTCATTTTTGTAAATGTGTAAATTTACTTTGAAAGTACATATATCACTTAATTCATTTTTTTTAAAGTTAAATTTAAACTTTAAAGGTAAATATACACCTTAATAAATATAATGTGGATGATATGTAGATTCCAGTTTAACATATTTAATTAATTAATAGAGATAATAATCATAATAAAATACCTGCATTTTTTAAATTTTCAAATGAAAATTGTCCGTAAAAACTTTCAGAGCAATCTGCCCGCCGCAACATACGTGCGTAGATTGTGTAATCAGTCTTAAATAGCCGTTCTCGAATTTCTTTTTGGATTTGTGGTTTGCTCGCTAGATGCCAATATGAAACGATGTTGAAAGATATTTTGCCCTTTGGGTTTAGATTTCAGAATCATTACATTCCTTCGTGTTCTCGTCATCGTTGTTAGTGTTCTGATAAGATCAATACCCTCACCAACCAGATCCAGATGCTAAAATCACAAATCTCCCAATTAGTTGTGTTGTGCGAAATTAGTTCTTTTTGCTACAATCAGCTTCCAATTTTCAATTTTCAAAGCCCTTTCATATTCCCTTTTCTTCAGTTTTCTTCTAATATTTGAGCTTCATGGAATTGCAAAGAAACAAGAGAAGCTTTCTTCATATTATTCAGAGAAGATGGAAGGCATCTTTATCCTAAGGTTGTGTTTGGCGAGAGGAGGGTAGGGAAAATTTTGGAAAAGTAATTATCAATCTCCTCAAAGAGTTGTTACATATGACAAAGCTTTTCAAAATACGAGGACAATAAATTCTTAACTCGCTCATAAGCCAAACCAATTTCCATAGAAAAATGAAAACAGGGGAGGGACTCTTCGCTTTAACTAGATTTAAGGGCAATACCGAAGCCATCAACTGACCAAGTTCAAGGGTTATTCTTTATTTTTTTTGATCTAATCCCAATTTCAACAATTTATTTATTGATTATACACCAATTTTATCTATTTGCATTCCAAAAAATCAAATCCTGAAATGAGTAAGAGCAGAAGTTCCATCCAGCCCTTTTGCATTGAAGTAAGCTACATACTCCGCAACAGTCGTTTCCTTGTACTTTGGAGGGTTATCTTCAGATAACAGTTCCTTTAAGGGTCCATATGGTTTTGGTGCTGCCTTCAAACCAGCGCT
>JBAGKO010000017.1:8253742-8266376 GCA_037177275.1 Acacia concinna
ACAAAGGAGGAATCTTGGTGACTCCTGCATCAACTAGACCCTTGACACCAGCTTTTGTGTCATCAAATGCTTTGCGCTGATTGTATGCCTCAGGTTCCAACTTCCGCGTGATTCCCATTTGGTTTTCTTGATACAATTGATTTAGATGTAAGATACAGTATACATGAATCAAGCAAGTCAAAGAAGACAATTAATAATCCATAATCGAAAGAGTTAAAGAAGAAGGAAAGGTTGGACATGGTATAGACAGAGGACCTTATGGTTTTTGAGCTCAGAAGCTTGAAAGTTTAGGTGAAGTTAAACAGCAAAAACTCCTTTTGAAGAGAAACCAAAACCAGTGAAGCATGGGAAGAAAACAAAATGATGAGAGGGCAAATTAGGGATGCACCTGAAATCCCAGCAATGTGGTCAATACACTTAACTTATCTTCCTTTGCCACAACAGATTATGAAGAAAAGAAGCAAGCAAGCAAGAAAGAAATTTTGTTAGCCGAAGAGATGGCTGATGCGACTCTGAGGCTGAAGGTGCAAGAGCATTTATTTTATGTTTTTGCCTCGGCCGCCACGCTTAATATATACATATATATAGATGCCCTTATTATTAATATTATACTGGTTTAATTCCAGTCTGGTGGAGAGTTGTCAAGTGCTCCATGAAAACTTGAATTAAGCTTAAAATTCGGAAATACGGGATAAACAAAAGGTTCTCTGTTAAAAGGTTGTTTTGTCTGAGAAATTGAGAGTCAAAGGATAACTTGTGTGTTTTCTTTATAATTAGCCCTGTTATGTTCTTACTCACAATGAATATTCCCATAATTACGGT
This sequence comes from Acacia concinna, assembly GCA_037177275.1. Lineage (NCBI taxonomy): Eukaryota > Viridiplantae > Streptophyta > Magnoliopsida > Fabales > Fabaceae > Acacia > Acacia concinna. The sequence goes on from JBAGKO010000017.1 coordinate 8,254,565, forward strand.
TGATTTACTAACAGTGATTTTCCTAAAAAATATGAATAACTGAGATTATCATATTATATTAGATTTGAGGACGACCCATTAAGTAGTGTCGATCACTTTGGAGGGGCTTCATTGGCAGAAAAACGGGTAAGCTTAATGATAGGCAGACGAATTTGGAAGTTTCCTTGTCCATTTCATCGTGAATCACACAATTATTCAATAATTCGTCTTTTGTTAATAAAGAATGATGCCGGCCTTCTTTGTCCTTGACTTCATTGAACGGTGAGGGTTATTCTCTGAAACAATCCTTATAAGGAAATCAAATAGTAACATGTATTGTTTTCCTTTCCAAGTGTTCGATGGCCTCATTATTCTTGATTTATGATTTTGGTTTGATAGACACGGACTCTAAGTCACCTCTCACTATTTATCATGTCATGAAATGCTTCATTCGTGTACTAAAACTTTTTTTTTTTCACATAAATTCCTATACTAATTTAATCCTCTCATTCTCTCACTATCATTTGACAAGAGATCTTTGCTTTACTTAATTTCTTTTTCATTGCTGTTAAGATCTTTACCTTTGTCTTTTAGGTGTTTTAGTGGATGAGCTACTACATGTAATATGTAAACCTCATTTTTATTTAGTGTCATTTTGTCTTGGATGGAAAAAACAAGAGTCCCACAATTATTATCAAAACATACACCAATCGCTCACTATCATTTAGCAAGAGTACTTTTAAATGGTGATAACCTCCATACATATCAATTATTTCTTGATCTACTTCCAAGTTCAACAATTTATTTGTTTAGGATACAACACCAATTTTATTAAGAGGAATTACATACAAATCCCAAGAAATCTGGGTTCAATTGATTCAAATTGAGAAAAAAACAATCATATTAATATTGTTCATTTGAGCAACCAATAACAAGTTAGGGAGTGTCACAATGACAAATCCTCAATTCATTGGATGCACACAAACTTATCATAGATTTTTCAATGACTCATCATTGTGGCACACTAATTTGTAATTTGGTACTCAATATATGACCTATCATTTATTGCTCAAAATAACAAGGGCAAGGTATTATTTTTCTCAATTTGAATAAATCTAACCTATCTGCCATGAAAGTTCAAAAGCAATTTGATAATTCCAAGGGACCTTCATATAACATTTTTCTTTTTCTTGGGACTTGTATGTAATTTTCCCTTTTTATCTATTTAACTTCATGAACTCAAATCCTGAAATGAGTGAGGGCAGAAGTCCCATCCAGGCCTTTTGCATTGAAGTAAGCCACGTACTCTGCAACAGTTGTTTCCTTATACTTTGGAGGGTTCTCTTCAGATAACAGTTCCTTTATGGGCCCAAACAATTTTGATGCTGCCCTCAAACCCGTGCAAAAGAAACTAGCAACAGATATTCTTGGACCCTCAAGATTAGCCAATACTCTGTGTTCTACACTCTTGAATTTGTCATTTGTTATAAGCTGCACTTGAACAAAACTATCATTTAACTAACAAATAATAGTTGCAAGAAAAACAAAGGAACTCATAAAAGAGAAGCTAAAGCTTGCCTGCGAAAGGTCACCAATGTTAACAACTAGAGCCCCAGGAACTGGTGGAATATTGATCCATGTGTTATCATAAAGAGCCTGAAGGCCACCTATGTGGTCTTGGAGAAGTACTGTGAGAAAGTCATTATCAGAGTGCTTAGTTGCTCCCAAAGTGAGGTCTGGTTCAGGACAAGCAGGATAGTAATGGCAGAGAGCTAAAAGCCCTTCAGCACAACCCAAGTCTTTCAAGTGATTTGGATTTAGTCCAAGAGCTTCTGACAGCAACTCAAACAACAATATTCCCAATTTCATTATGTGTTTCCCGTATTCTAGCAATATATCCCTGCAAGTAGATGCAAGAAATAAACCAAAAAAGAAAAACTTCAACTATATACGTTGCAAACTATAATTCTTCAATTATATATGTTGTAATTTGACTAAAATTAGTGAAACTACCTGCATACTTCTGGCAGATCTTCTGGTTTTGGAGGATTAGGAGCAATGTAATAAAGAAAAGTATCCCTCCAGCCCAAAGCTGGTGAACTGTACAGATCAAAGTTGCTATTGTACACAAGAGGTTTCATTTGATCACGTGTGTATAGTTCCTTTTTGACCTCCAAATCTTGCTCATAAAATCTTCGCACTCCATCTATAATCTCATCAAGAACATGCAGAGGAATACCATGATTGACCACCTGAAAGAAACCCCATGTCTCAGAAGCCTCCCTTATTCTTTCAACTATTTCTTGGCGCTTGCCAGGCCATTTATCAACATCGGCGACGTCAATAACTGGAATAACATGCTTCGTGTCCGCCAAATTCGAGGCTTGTTCAGATTGATCAGGAGGATGATGGAACAAAGGAGGAATCTTGGTGACTCCTGCATCAACTAGCCCCTTGACACCAGCTTTTGTGTCATCAAATGCTTTGCGCTCACCTAGTTCCTCAGGTTCCAACTTCCGCGTGATTCCCATTTTGCTTCTCTTTATACAGTTGCCTTAGGTATAAGATACAACATAAATGAATCAAGCAAGTTAAAGCAGACAATTAATAACCAGAACCACACAAAAAAAAAAAAACATGTTCTTTGGGGGACTCATAATCGGAGAAGTTAAAAAGCAGAAGGAAAGGTTGGGCATGGTATAAACAGAGGACCTTATGGTTTTTGAGCTCAGAAACTTGAAAGTGTAGGTGAAGTCAAACAGCAAAACCTCTTAGGAAGAGAAACCAATACCAAGTGAAAGCACAGGAGAAAAACAAAAAGATTAGAGATGCACCTGAAATACCAGCGATGTAGTCACCTCAATTCACTTATCTTCCTTTGCCACAACTGATCATGAAGATACGAACCTAGCAAACAAGAAAGTTCGTTTGTGAGATAGAGAGATGGCCGCTGCAATTTGAGGTTGAAGGTGTCACAGGATTAATTTTGTTATTTTTTAATCCTTTGATCCCATGCTTAAAAATAAGAAGAAATCAAATTATTGTGACGAAATACCTCTTTAGATAAATATATATGTCTTTGTCACACTAGTTGAATTGCAGTATGGTGAAGAGTTGAGAAGAGCTCGATGAGAACCTGAATCAAGCTTAAAAGTCGGTCGGAAATTGGGAATAAACAAAGGCTATTGTTGTAACTTGCAAATGTCGTTTTGTCGCAGAATATACAAGGTCAAGGATAATTAGTGTGTTCTCTTTATAAAAAACAAAAACTACCCGAAACCGGTTCCCTTCCTAAGAACCAATGGCTTTCTGGTATGTTCTTGATAAATATTCTTATAATGCTTTGGCTTCCACACTTTGAGATCTCTCTTTTTTCATTCCCTTTCCTCCTCATTAATTTATCGATGACTGACAAAAATTAAAGTAGTAAAATTGATTTTTTTTAAATCTTTCTTTTTTTGGTCAAATTTTTTAAATCTTTCACCCAACTAAAGGAAGTTACACTCTCATCATATGCATATTTATGAAGGGTGGAGCTTACAACCATACACTTATGTCCTTGGGTCAAAATCCCCCCAACAAATTCAATCTTTTGTGCTAAAAAAATAAAAATACAAATAACTTTTTTCTTATAAATCCATTTATTACATAAAATGAAAAAAATATATAACTAAATATTGGTATTGCGGAGTTTGAGAAATACAAAATTGATACTACCTCCTATCATTAACATATATAAGAGGCATTTGGCCCTTCTTTCTTTTTTTTTTGCATAGTTTGAGAAATTAAAGTATTTATATTTATTATAGAGTTAATGCACGCCCAACACCCTAAATTATTTTGTTAGAGGCATCCATTGCCCTAAAGTAATTAAAATGGTGCAATTTTCACCCTGAAATAATTAAAATGATGTAATTTCATCATATATAACATAACTATTACTTTGACCATTAACCATGGTGACTTAGTAATTGTTTGACCCAAAAAAATATGACTTGACATATAAGATAAGCATATCAAATAATGATAGTGTAGGGAAAAAAATTAAGCCCACATTAGCAATAAAATCTAACATGTCACGGCACCTCTGATCTCAACCATCTCATATTTTGAAATTTTTGCATTCTTTGATTTCTCGCTCAAGTTTATAAATGTTGTTCGTCTTCTCCAATCTCATATCATAAAATAAAACATACATTTTCTAACAGACCTTTGTATCTTTATATATATATATATATCTCATATAATTTTATTTTATGTGATTATATTAGCTAAAAAAATGGTAGCATTAACATCTTTTTTTTTAATTGATATAATCTTTTTATATCCGATGGTGAAAAATTTTATTATATCTTCATCAAATAAATAAAGGTCTTATCATAGTATCTTTTATTTAATTTTTAGTGATTACCACTGATGTAATTTTTTCTGTGAGTGTGTGTGTGTGTTATTGCTAATTTGGGCTTTTTTTTTTTAACATTATCATTGTTTAATATGCTTATCTCATACACTAAGTCAATCATTTTTAGGTCAAACAACTTCTGAGTCTTCAAGTTAATGGTCAAAGTAACAGTTATATTACATTGAATGGAATTGCACTATTTTAATTAATTTAGAGTGAGAATTGCACCATAAATTATTATAGGGCGCTGGGTGAACCTAAGAAAAGACTTCATAGTGCTGAATGCACCTTAACCCTTTATTACACTTCTTCAAACTAATTTGCTTGATTTAGAGTGCTTATTTAGAATGGTAATTGTAGCTTTCTCAAAAAAAGGAATGAGAATAATTGAGGTGTATAATGGGAGAAGTCTTTGGGGCAAGAATTATGAGTTTTTGTTTTTTTAAAGCAACTCATAATCTATTGGAAATTACAACATTCTTTCATGATAAAACAAAACTTACCTAAAAAGTTGTCCTATATTTCCCTCCATCCTAATTATAAAAGCCCGTTGGCTTTTTTTAAAGAATTTTAAGAAAATTAATTATATTACTTAATCATGTCATATTTTGTGTTTTATTATACTGTATATTAGTTTATGAGTCAAACAATATAGTTTGAAGAAAAAGATAAATTTTAATGTTTTAAAATAATGTAATAAGTATTCTTAGGATTCACAAAAATAAAAATAAAAAAGTCAACTAACTCTTATAAATAAGAACAGAGGGAGTAATTCTCTTGACATTCATCCTCCACAAGACAAGATACTTATAAACGGTTTCTTGAGAGTTTAAATGGTTATAACCTCCATACGGATCAATTATTTATCAATCTAACACCAAGTTCATCAATTTATTTATTAATGATGCACTAATTTTATCCATTTAACTTTTGGAACTCAAATCCTGAAATGAGGAAGGGCAGAAGTCCCATCGAGCCCCTTTGCAATGAAGTAAGCTACATACTCTGCAACAGTGGTTTCCCTATACTTTGGGGGGTTCCCTTCATATAACAATTCCTTAATAGGTCCATATGGCCTTGGTGATGACTTCACACCCTCCCTAAAAAAGCTAGCTACATATATTCTTGGACCCTCAACATTAGCCAATACTCTGTGTTCTCCACTCTTGAATCTGTCATTTGTTATCAGCTGCAACACAAGGAAACTATCCGTCACCAACAAGTACAAATATCACATAGCTATTTTGCTTCTCTAATCCAAGATTTCCTTCTAATTGACTCACAAGAATATATACATAGATATATTTATATATATATAGAGAGAGAGAGAGAGAGATTGCCTGAAAAAGATCACCCAGGTTAACAACTAGAGCACCAGGAACAGGTGGAATATCAACCCAAGTGTCCTGGTAAAGAATCTGAAGGCCACCAATATGGTCCTGGAGAAGCACTGTGAGAAAGTCACTATCACAGTGCGGAGTGTGTCCAAAAGTGAGGTCTGGTTCAGGACAAGCAGGATAATAATGCCCAAAAACGGCCAGTCCTTCAGCACAACCAATGTCTTTCAAATGGTTAGGGTTCAGGAGAAGAGCTTCTGATAATAACTCAAATAGCAACACCCCCAATTTCATCACATATTTTCCATATTCTAGCAGTATGTCTCTGCAGGTAGATGCAAGAAACAAACCAGGAGAAAAGAGTTAACAAATCTCACGATTTCAACTGTACATATAGGCTTTGTTATCTATAATGCTTCAGAACTAGTTAAGAGGCTCATAATTATAGTTGGGGCATTCTAGCCAGCAACATATGTATACCTGCATACTTCTGGCAGCTCTGCTGGTTTTGGGGTATTAGGAGCAATGTAACATCGAAAGGTGTCCCTCCAATTCAGAGCTGTTGAACTACTGTACAGATCAAAGTTGCTATGGTAAACAAATGTTTTCATTTGGTCACGTCCGTATAGTTCCTTTTTTACCTCTGAATCTTGCTCATGGAACCTTCGCACTCCATCAATAATGCCATCAAGAACATGAAGGGGAATACCATGATTGACCACCTGAAAGAAACCCCATGTCTCAGAAGCTTCCCTTATTCTTTCAACTGTTTCTTGGCGCTTGACGGGCCATTTATCAACATCGATGAGGTCTATAACTGGAATAACTTGCTTTACGTTGCCCAAATTCGAAGGTTTTTCAGAATGATGAAGAGGCTTATGGAACAAAGGAGGAATCTTGGTGATTCCTGCATCAACCAGCCCCTTGACACCAGCTTTTGTGTCATCAAATGCTTTGCGCTCACCATCTTCCTCAGATTCTGACTTGGTGACTCCCATTTTGCTTATATTTATACAAGTACCTTGGACACAGTATAAATTAATCAAGCTAAGGCCTTTCTTTATCAGTAGTCACTTTTAGCTGTTCAAACCAATATTGCTCAGTGATTATTCTGAACTCTCTTGCTTGATAAAATTTTGCTATTTGATCAGTACTTGAAAGACTAGCAGAATTGTTTTTGTTTTCTTCCATGAAAAAAGAGTTATTCCTATTATTCATCATAAATACTTTAGTTTGTTATACAGTTTATATGAACACTTCAATCTCTACTAAGATTTTGAATTTTCCCAAAATTATACAAGGTAAAGTAGCATCCAATAATGTTATTTCCCATCAGCATCCAACACACTAAATTATAAATAACAATAGGAGGTTATTTATAAAACAAAACTAAAGATGCAAAACTAAAGATCGCCTAGTAAAGAACATTGATCAATCTAGTGGGTTGTGCCATGGCACCAGATTATGTATATTGAGATTTGGAAGGACAGTAATTGAGGCAATTACACTAAATGGTTCGAGACCAAATAAGAAGGTTCTCATACATAGGATGGACATGAACCCTTCAGAGACAAGATGGCCTTTCAAAATGCAAAGAAGGCAATTCCCATTGATTCTCTCATTCGCAATGACAATCAATAAGAGCCGAGGGCAATCATTACGACATGTTGGTTTGTTCCTAAGGAAACCAGTTTTCACGCATTACCAATTGTACGTAGCTCTATCACATGTAAGGACCATGGATGGGTTGAAAGTTGTGGTAAATGACGTCGGTGAAGAACAAGGAATGAAGACCATGAATGTTGTGTACAAGGAGATATTCCAAAATGTTGTCATGTGACAATGCTAATATTTGTTGCTGCAAGGATGTCATTATTTGGCATTTGTGAATTCTTTTTTGCATGATGTAAAACTTTGGTGAGATGACACTTCGTGACAGTGCAATTGTTAACACGTCATTGTATCCATTACTTTATGATTGAAGTTATGTTATACATAAACTATTGTATGCATCTATGACTTTCACCTTTTGTCGATTTAATAAGAGATGCCGTGGTGTCCTGGCAAAGAATGAGATCATAATCCTATACTTCATTGTGCGTGTATGCGTTTTTAATTCGTCATGACTCAAGTCCGTCATTATCTCAATGCATTTCAGCCCCGTGCCTTGCACGGGATCACCTGCAAATTATAAATAACAACAGGAGGTGCTAGAAAGTGCCAAGCTCTCAAAACTTTGGCAAATTGAGTTTGTGGTAATTGGTGCATGCTTCGTATCTTTTATTCCTTCTTTTCCTGTGTAAAGAATCCGATACTGTGTTTGATCAGTTTGTAATTTTTGTGTATAGGTGCATGAGGGGTATGGGTTTGTCTTAAATCACCATTTCCCTTGTAATAGTATTATCAATTTCAAGTTATTCCAGTTATTCCCACCCTCTTGTGCCTATTTCTGGTTGTAGTCTTATTATCAGCTTGTTTTGAAGAGAGTTATATCATATTCCAATATTGCTTCTGTCTACGGAACGACCTTAGAACATAAAAGATACTATACGTCAACTTCCTACTGACCCAGAAAGCATGTTATAAACATGGGAACTTCTCTTTCTGGAACTCAAAAGCTTGAATCTAAGCAAAAAACAAACTCCCTTTTAAGAATCACTAAACGATTTAAGATTAAAACTAGAACCAATAGAACAACGAACAACATAAGTAGAAAGAAGGTGAGAAAACAGATGATTAGTTCCACCCGAAATTCAAGCAGCGCACTGTAACGCTTCTTTTCATCTTCCTCGAATTTCAACTGCCACAACAGTGACGAAGAGAGATCTTTGTGAAATAAATGATTGCACAGAAATAGGCCGAGGCTATAAGTTCTATGATTAACTGGCATCACAGAAGATTAGTCAATTGCAAGATTTGAGCACGTGGAAGTCTATAGATCATTGATTCGAATGTTTTTTCTTTTCAATACATCGCAGCAGTAATGTCCTTCTTAAAAAAAAACAGAACCATCTTGTTGTTTGGGAGACTCATAATCGGAGAAGTTAAAGCAGAAGGAAAGGTTTGGCAGGGTATAAACAGAGGACCTTGTGGTTTTGAGCTCAGAAACTTGAAAGCATAGGTGAAGTCAAACTGCAAACCTCTTTGGAAGAGAAACCAAAACCAGTGAAAGCACAGGAGAAAAACAAAAAGATTAGAGATGCACCTGAAATACCAGCGATGTAGTCACCTCAATTCACTTATCTTCCTTGGCCACAACAGATCATGAAGATATGAAGCTAGCTAACAAAAAAGTTGGTTTGGGAGAGAAAGAGGTGGCCGCTGCAATTTGAGGTTGAAGGCGTCACAGGATCCCCCACCGGTTCCACAAGGTTAACAATGAAAAAAAAAAAATTAAACCATTCTTAAAGATTCTATTTAAATAACACATCAATTTACAAAATTTAAAAAAATCTACTAATATTTTAAAAAGACATGAATTAAATTGAGTTTTTTAAATTTTTGGATGTAAACAGTAACAAAATTTCACTATAAGAGTAATATGATTACCCATAAAAGTAATGAATTTCGCTATAATTTTCTAATCTCAATTTTTCTCTCTCCCTTTGTCACTATTCATTTGTCATTGTTTATCTAACACTGACACTGATTGACGCGTAATGACAAAAGAAAGAGGAATGTGCCCGTCACAAAAGAGAGGGGGATTTTCACTATAAAAATAATGAGATTACTCAAAAGAGTAATAGAATTCACTAGTTTCCATATCATTTTTCACTTCAGTAAATTTGAAAACAAAGGAGAGGAGATTGTTTCGCTATAATAGTAATGAGATTACCCATAAGAGCAATGAAATTTGCTAGTTTTCGGATCACTTTTCACTTCAGAAAAAAAAAAGCCAAATTGATCCATGATATATTTGATGTCTTTTTAAAATATTAACAGACATTTTTTAGTTTTAAAAATTCAAATGGTATTTAAGTATCATTTTCTCAAATACCTTTTTAGATAAATATATACTCCATCCGTTCCTATAAGAATATTTTAGAGAATATTAAGAAAATCTTAAGAAAACTAATTATACTACTTTAAAATATTTAAGTTTGTCGTTTTTTTTAAATTGTATTATTTGACTTATAAACTACTATATAATGTAATAAAATACAAAAATATGATATTATTGAGTAATGTAATTAACTTTTTAAAATTTTCTTAAAATTTTCTAAAAATGTCTTATAAATAGGATGTTTATCACACTAGTTGAATTCCAGTACAGTGGAGAGCTAAGAAGAGCTCGATAAGAACCCAAATCAACCTTAAAAGTCGGTTGAAATTTGGGAATAAGCAAAGGTTATTGACAAAACTTGGAAATGTCGTTTTATCGTAAAATATACAAGGTCAAGGATAGTTAGTGTGTTTTCTTTATAACTAACAAATACTACGCAAAACCGATTCCCTTCCTAGGAACCAATGGCTTTTTGGTATGTTCTTGATGAATATTCCTATAATGCTTTGGCTTCCTCACTTTGAGATCTCTCTTTTTTTTCATTCCCTTTCCTCCTTATTAATTAATAGATGACTAATAAAAATTAAAGTAGTAAAATTGATTTTTTTCCCCCTTTCACCCAACTAAAGGAAGTTACACTCTCATCATATGCATGTTTATGAAGGGTGGAACTTACAATGATACACTCATGTCATTGGATCAAAACTGTTGATATATGTGGAAAAGGTCCCACATCGCTAAGATAAAAGGGAGGGGCGCAAGTTTTATGTATAAATAGGAAACTCCTCCCCAATTTTGTATTATCCCACAATTGTCAATTGTATATCAAAGTAATTGGTTTCTCTTCTCCTTCTTTGTATTATTGCTTTGTATAATTTATTTGAGTAGCAATAATTTATATATATTTGAGTATTTATTTTTATTGTTGTTCTGCCTATTATTTTAGTTGTTATTAGGTATAGTAGTCGTACCTTATTATATTATTAAATTGCATCTAGAATATTTGTAGTATTGTGATTTATTAGTATAATCGGTTACACTCTATAAATTAAGCTTCCGCAACAATTGGTATCAAAGTTAAGATTCTGTCTAAACATGCTCTGTGGTTGCAGTATAGTCTGATCTTCCACATCATAAAAGAATTACCTTGAGCTTTTGCAGTAGCAGCTATTAGATATTTGAAGTAGAAATGGCGGACAAAATTGAAAAACCCACATCAAGTGTCAAAAATACCTCGTTGAGGTCTCCGTTGATGACAAGAATTATGTCTAATGTTGAAATTTTTGACAGATCGGGACACTTTGAGATATGGCAAGGTGAGATTCTTGATGTCATTTTTCAATAAGTACTATAGGCTGCTCTAGAAGAAAGGAAGGTAGACAGTATGGAGGAGGAAAATTAGAGGATGATCAATCTTATTGGTTGTGGTATTATTCGATCATACATTTCCAGAGAGCAGAAGTATTCATACATAAAGAAAACTTTTACATGTAAGCTGTGAGAGGCATTGGAGGAGAAATTCTTAAAGAAAAACAGTCAGAAGAAACAATTGTTTCGTTTCACTTATGCTCCTGGTACCACAACAAATGAGCACATCACTAGCTTTAACATATTGGTGATAGCTTTGCAAAACATAGACATGATCTTTGAAGATGAAGATCTGGTGTTGATGCTGTTGGGATCGCTTCCCGATGAGTATGAGCACCTGGAGACTATTCTACTTCATGGCAAGGAGGAGTGATCTCTCAGAGAAGTTTGTTCTACTTTGTACATCTATGAACAAAGAAGGAGAGATAAACAAAGAAGTAGAGAAGAAGAAGCTCTGGTCGTAAGAGGATGTACTCAAAATCAGTCGGGATCGAAGAAAGGGAGATCTAAATCAAGGTCCAGACCCAGTAAAGATGAATGTGCCTTTTGTCGAGAAAAGGGCCACTAGAAGAAGGACTGTCCAAAATTGAAGAGCAAAGCCAAACCTGTAAATGGGAAGGTTGTCATGGACTCAAATGTAGCTGACTGTGATGATGAGTACTCAGATTTCTCATTATCTACAACGACGTCGTCAAATATGTCGGACGTATGGTTGCTAGACTC
>JBAGKO010000017.1:8266476-8279700 GCA_037177275.1 Acacia concinna
AGCCTGCAAGCAGTGAGCAGTTCTTAATATAATACTTGCTCTGGTATTAAATATAAAGCTCAATTAATTTTTTTAAATATATAAAGGAAGATAAATAAGTTATTTAATTATGTCATATACAATGTCATTATATTATATATTAATTTATAAGTTAAATAAAATAATTTAAAGAAAAACAATAAATTTATATGTTTTAAAGTACTTAAATTAACTTTATTAAAATTTTAAAAAATATCAATTAAGTTTTATATTTAAGCCGGAAAGAAATATCTAATTTGATTGGGGTAGTATAATGCAATAACCCTTTCATCTCAACTTCAGTGAAATTGAACTTCTTCATTGATCATTCACAACTGCATCTTAAAACTCAAAAACTAGCAACATGATTCACATATAAATGTATTGATGTGGAGGCAAGCAGCCACGAAATTTATAAAACTGGAGATACATAATGGACCTGAAAGTTAAGGCTGGTAAGAATACATTCACCACCATCAATAAAAAGGAAGGAACACCATGATTCAACAAACAAACAAACAAAAAATACGAGGAAACAAGAGTGGGGAAATTGTTTTACAGTTCAGTAATTCCCTAGTTTTTTACCTCCCTTCTTTGGGTACTAAAACTTGAGCCTTGGGATGCAAAGAAACTATTCAGGCAGGAACTAATTCAAACAGTCTTATCTTTAGGAGCCTTCTTCCTCAGCTGCCGTCTAGACATTGAATTCTTCATCCCTATATAGAATAGTAATGCCCCAAACAATGCTAAACTCTGCGAATTCAACAACAATTCTTCAATTCAATTTCAGAATTTCCCATGAAGTTTCTCAGTAAGAAAACATACAGCATTCAAATGACTCTTTCACTTTCATAGTTTAAATAAAGACCCTTGTCGCCAAACATTTTCTTTGCCAATGCAAAAGGTGTTCACATCAAGTATTACAATGCTTTATAAATGGCATAGAAAACATAGAAGCAAGCCAGTTATATCATTGATCAGAATTGCAAATTATAAATTTAGACACCAACCTGGGTAAACTTGAGGAAATGCTCAGTAAATTCTTTTGTCTCAATGTCGTAGTTGTAGAAGTCATATAACAAGGGAGTAAAAATTGCTTGATGCAAAAGCTGCCCAAAAAAACAAAACATTACAGCTTCCGATTGATTAAATAAACTTGTGTAAACAGTATTATAGTGACTAGTTAAACAGGCAACAAACCAGAAGATAAGCTCCAAGGGCGTTGCCAAAGATAAACAAAGGACCCCCAACTCCTTTCAGGAAAATTGAAACAGCGACTAAATCTTTAATCTGGTGGGGATAATAACAAAGATAAGGATGAGTCCATAATGAAAACCGATTATCATCTTAACTTCAGCATGATAGATGTAAATGCATCTCTTACTTCAGTTGTAGGCAATTTAAACCCTGTGTGAGTTGAGACATGATTTGAAAAGGTACGGAATTTTGGTTGCAAGGCTTGTGCAGCTGGTCCACCATCCTTACCAAAGTCATTGAACCTATCAAAATGAAAATGGAACAAAATAATAAAAAAACTCAAGTATGAAGAGAAGTTTTTAAAAAAAGCCAAGGATGGATTGGCACAAAACAAGATTGTTATTCATAAACGCAACTATGAGTATTCCTTAACTTGATAAAATAAACAAATGATGCTCTCAAGGTCAATGGGTATTATAGGTTGAAAATGTAAAGCACCTATCGGACTGGAACTGACATATACATTAGTACTTCGTATAATTTGTTAGCATAAATTCTTAACATATTAGGTTAAATCTACCTTTTTTTGAAAAAAAAAAAAGTAATATAAAAAGTGAAATGAAAACAGTTGATGAAAAGAAACATTAATCTCTTGAATATAGTTGGAATTATCCACTGAACAACTCAATCACACATCAGTTACAATAGAAAAACAACACATCATACTTTAGCAGGATAGTCAGAAAACGACAAGTAACAAAAGGTGTCCTAAAGGGAAAGGTTCAAAACTTATGTTGCCCATACACTCAAAACTGTCATCTCACATTACATAGTATAATAGGATACAACTATATTTAAAAAACTTATCTCCAATATTTTTTTTTTAATATAGATGTTATTATAAACTTTCCATGGTACCTATTAAATTGAGTATCATTTTATAGGTTTTGTTGTGTTTGATTAGCTAGTTGGTGAGGCAATAGCTTATCAATAGCTGGTCCGAGAGGATGATCAGCCACACTGGGACTGAGACACTGCTAATACTCCTAGGGGAGGCAGCAGTGGTATATAACCAATCAAACTATTGAACCAGAAAATTTTCCTTTCAGTGGCCGGTCAAGTTTTTATGAGATTGGGTGAAATAGCGTAGGAGAGAAGAGGTGTGCGGGAGTTAGTAAAGGTCGGAAAATAATTTCAAGCTTATGAGTTTTGAGTATGACTGTTCTGAAAACATTTTGTCCAAGAATTTCCCCTTATCCAAAGCATCCACCAAGCATAACCCATAGTAAAGGATGTAAGACAAGGAGAACAAAACACTGCGCCCATTGGCAAATAAAGCTACAGAACAGAGCTTTAAATATATAGTCATGGCATGGTAAAAAAAATCAACATTTCCACGACACCCCTCCAATCCCAAGCATCATCCGACACGTAAAAATCAGTGTTGATTCCTCTCCTTCAAATGAATCAGTGTTAGTATTAACCTAGACTTTGTGCACAATACTGACACAATGAAAACCAAAAGTTGAATTTGATTTACTTGACACGCGAGACACTAGTTCTTTCCTATTGTTTTAAACAAAAAGCTTGTAAGATAAACCTTCCTTTCCAAACAATTTTCCTAGGAATCAAGCAAAGTAGCTACCACATGTAACAGGGAGAACGAAGGAGGCTCACTCTTGCCAAGCAGTCGCTATGAAGAGAGAAGCGAAGAGGACTCTGCCGACAAAGGAAGCGAAGGCCATGGATGGATGCTTAGAGCGAGATCAGGGGAAGGAGCCACAGAAAATTCAAAGTAAAGAGCGTGACCCTTTTGAACAGAAAGAGGAGGGAACTGTTTAAAAGCCAGAGACGACCGAGGGGTGTGACAGGCTACGGCGTCGTTTAGTGAACCGCGAAGCAGGTGCGAGTATGGAAATAACAAGGGTACTCGCTCCACACAGGCGACAATTATGAACCTAGAGGCATTTGTTGGCACGTGGCTTTCAAACGAAGGGCGAGTGTTTGGTCGTGAATCGTTATCTAGATTCTAGAACTAGCCAGTCTAAAAAAATTGACAATTTTTATAGATCTGCTAGAAATTGAAATCATCTCAATTAACTTCAGACTCTAAATAAAAAAGTAATGATTTTTTTAAAATTGTAAAAATTCTTAGCTTCAAAGCTTGGACTAATAATTCAAGACATGGAAGAGAAGGTGGAAAGAAGCACATGAGGAAGCGCATAATAACATCAAAAGTAATTAATGACAATTCTTGGAGTTTAATAAGAGAGACCAAGTGGCGGTGGATTAGATCTAAGGAGATGTGAAGGAAGCACTTACAGAGAATAATTAAAGACAGTGTGTGTTGGACCATAAATCTTTCCTTCTTATGAATAATGTAATAACTTAACCAGTCAATTAGCATCAGTTTGAGCAGACTAAAACTGGATTGTCAGATGGACCAGGTTGGAGATCCCCTGCTTCCACATGCAACGCAACTTAAAGATCACACAGCACTACACTAGTTACCGGCTTTATCGTTTTTTTTTCAAAAAAAAAAAAAATCGAGCATGTGTGGTTGGACTATTGAAGATGTGTGAGGGAGATGTGAGTGGAGGAGAATATTATGTTTTGTGCTCAAGTGTGAATTATGGCTGTGGCACGATCGTGATTATTTGGATTATGGTAAATAATAATAATAAGGCTTAATTAGAAGATCGGTTAATATAACATGGCAGACACCATATCAGAGTGGCTGCTGATTACTAGCCATAGACCAATCATCAACTCAGTTATGGCAGACTAAATTATTGCTATAATTCTGTGTCAAGTGTGTGTGTGTGTGGATATTCTTGTTTATTGTTGCCCAGTCCACCTTTCTCTTTGATTGTTAACTATGAGGGGGTGAGGACGTCACTTTACAGGGTGGAAATTAGTTTTGCTGAAAAGACTGTAAAAACGATATAACATTGGCTAATTAGACCTTATTTTAAATGATTTTTAGACGGTATGAGTTAAATATATGAAAAAGACTTTTGTTTTATTGAGAGCTAAAGTAATTATAACCTAGCATCTCAAATATCATGGGAATTTTGTTCCTCATTTAATAAAATGTCTGGTGGAACTTGCCCATCTTGCTCTACAGATTAAAAACACCACAAAAATAAAAAGGAACTTTCAAAATTAAGGAAGTTGATCAATTATAAAAATTAGTTATAAAATTGGAAAAGAGAAAATGTCATTAAAATACTATCCGAATTTGTAAAAGCTAAAAAATGCTATTGAAATTGGAAAGAGACAATTTGGTTTAGTAGAAAGAATATGAGAAAAGAGAGCTATCTGATATTGACATAATTAATACTGAAAATAACAAGACTCATGATGTAAATAATAAAGACTCGTATTAATATTAACAAATGTGACCTGATCACCTTCTCCCCTATCAATGCCAGATTTCCTCCTCTCTCTGCTTAATAGGCATTTTATTAGCGAAATTCAAAAACCCAAATTCCTCCCACTAGACCAAATTGTCTTTTTCCAATTTCAATAGCTATTTTGAATTTTACAAATTCATATGGTCTTTTAATGGAATTTTCCCAAAGAAAAAATACTTAATTTTTTTTAAAAAAATAGTATTCATTTCAGAATATAAATTTTAAAAATTGTCCGGCAACACTTATATATTGATACTTCACTACCTCACGCTTCCTCCTCCTCTCCTTTGTCTTCGCGAGTTCTGCGTTCTGGAAACTTCGATTCTCTCTCGTCAACTCTGCACAAAAGGAGAGAAAATGGGGTTCTTTCCCTTTCTGGGTCGTGTCCTCTTTGCTTCTGTCTTCATACTTTCCTCATGGCAGATGTGAGTCCATTTTCTTCCTCTCTCGTTTTCCCCCCTTAACATTAATGCCCTCCGTCATCATTATGATTCTGTGTCGCATACTTAACTGATCGGCTTCTTTTTATTTTTCTATCTTATATTGTCCATGAGATTAAATGAACTCTCAAGACTACTTCGTATCATGCGATTTGAATTTGCGTACTGACACATACCCCTGCGTTGTTTGGAGCCTGCTGAAATCAGCTGTGCCACTTGATCTCTTAATGTTAGTTGTTTGTTGGTCGTGTTATCATAATTATCAGAATTCAGCACGAGGGCTTTCTTATCATGGAAGGCACTCTGAAATTTGACCATAAAATATGGATTTAGAGTTAATGTTCTTGCACCTTTTTCCTTTCACTCCTCTCTTGCATTTTCGAAGCAGAAATTACTGAAATTTATCAAATTTGCTCCAGTAATAAGACTTTTATGCCAAGCGAGCTAGTGGCCAGAAACTGATGTAGTTCAAATTCCTATGTCATAATCCCACCGGCAACTTACTCTTAGTTCATTCGACTTCATATACTTCTCTGTGTATTCACAATTTATCTAAAATACGGATTCATGATATAAGTTGGTAACACATTTTGCCTTATTTGCATAGAGATCTGACTAAATGCATTTATTTATGTAATTATCCATCCATTTATTATGTTCTCAACCTGTTAATTGGCGGGCAAGTCAAACAAATAACTTGCGGATCCCTTCTTGAAGGATGGCAGGTTGAAATTTGAATATAATTCATTTAAAGTTGGCTGCATGTGATTTTCCACCTAACACAATAATGTACGATATTATTGTTCTAAACCTTGATGATCAATTCTTATCTCGCCAAAACTTATTTATTATATTATAAATTCATTCCTGGTTTGAGACTGCAAGAATGAATTGGCCGGTATCCTGTAGTTGTTGTAACATAAAAATGCCAGGATCCAAGTACTTATGATTCTGACCATTTTTGCAGACATGGATGTTCTGCTAAATTATAGATATGATGTCTTTATCCTCTTGAAAACTTGTTACTCTGTTGTCTTTTCTGCAAGCTATAATATATGACATATAACATTTGGCCTTGAAATATTGCCTGTTGGTGAATCATAAGGTCATTATATATACAAAGTTCTCATTTGATGCGTCAATGCATTCACAAAATTATGCCCTGTGAAATGTTATGTTATTCTACACTTGCCAATGAACTGATTTGTGAAGCAGCAGAAAATCTGTTTAGCTGACTGCCAATGTATCAAGCTAATATTGCTGGATAGCGGCTAATGAATTTAGTACCTTTGTATTAACAAAGCTTTCATAAACTGCTAGGTATAATGAATTTGATGTCAATGGTGGACCTACTGCAACAGAATTGATTCCCAAGCTCACTGTTGTAAAGAAAAACTTATCCTCCAAGCTGGGGGTCGTGATAAGAGATATTGATGTAAGACCATTTCATCTTCCATTGTCCTTGTAGTGGAAAAGGGTTCAATTTTCACTTCCTTTATGGTTAGTTGCCTTTCTGATTAAGACATGAAATACAGGTTCGACAGTTTGTTGCCACTATCATATTTTTAAAGGGGGTTGGAGGTGTTCTCTTTGTGTTTGGAAGCTCATTTGGGTCTTTCCTTCTGGTAAGGGTCTGGTTTTATAGCTTAGGAGTGCTATGAAATCCTCTTTTTCAAGCCTCCATGAATCCAGATTGAAGATTTGCTCTGTTTGTTTGTAGTTATCGCAGCTGGCTCTCACCACTCCCCTTCGGTATGATTTCTACAACTACAGACCAGACACGCCTGAATACAGTCTGCTGCTAAATGATTTCATGCAGGTTTGTGTTGACTGTTAAATTATGTATATTTGAGGGATGATTTATTTCTGCACGATAACTTCAACAAGTTTTCTCTTTCGTGGCAGAGCACAGCACTCTTTGGTGCATTACTGTTCTTTATGGGGATGAAGAACTCTATTTTCAGGAGACAACTCAAGAAGAGGACCCCGAAGACGAAGGAAGTTTAAACATTTTAGGGAAAGATGTATTTATGTGATTCCAAAGAAAAAACTTGTCAAACACAGATTTCTGAATTGCGGCTTTAGAGCTTTTACTGTCTTTTAGTTTTTTTTTAGGCCTTTATTTCTTCCCTTTTTTTCCCTTCATTTTGGATTCTTTGGGGCAGTTAATTTGATATAAACATTTATGGAGAGTGGAGAATATATATATTTAGTATTTACTTTGACTGTTGAACATAATTTAATGGACATGCTTTCAATTTTTCTTGCATTTTCATTCAAAATACGTGTTTGCTTCATGGGCAACTTTGGCACGTCATTACCGATATTGGCTTAAACTCCCAATAAAAATATTAACATGTTCACGTGATATATCTAATATATTCTTATATGTGTTTTTATTTCCCTTATACATGCCAATAATAATTCCAATTTTTATTCATTGTATTACTTTAAAATCATAATTAATAGGAATCTCATCTTAAATTATAAAATTCAAAGAAAACATGCTCATTTCATTTATGATTTTTCGCTTATTTAGTTGGCTACTTATAAATTATAAGAATTTGCAATAGTAGTAAGTAACGATGGGGGGGATTTATTGTTCTTAATATTAATATTTACTATAAATTCAAGACTACTATAAATTATACGAATTTGAGATACAGGTTAACTAATATCAATAATTTTTTTTATACATGATTAATATCAATATTTACTATTAACTTATTTGTATTTATAAATTATGAATAATGTGATTTATTAGATTGTGCCATGAGAAATTAAGTGAAGGCTCGTATTTACCTGTCCCATGTGTGATTTCAGATTTCACCCATCTTGATCCAGTCAGTTGTGATTCAATAGGAGTAATTTTAGGTTTGGCGGGAACTTTAATAAGAGTACTTTTATGTTTCATGTTTTCGTGTCCACAGTGATAATGATGTTGATATTTAAATTCAAATCAAATTTAGTAGGAAATATTATGGGTTAAATGCCAAATTTATTTTGGAAGTATTGTCTGAGAGACAATTTTATCTTGGAAGTATGATTTGGGACAATTTTACTCCGAAAGTTTCTAAAATGGGGTAATTTTGTCCCTATTGTTAATTGACCGTCAATTGACTATTAGTTAACCAAATATGTTGAGCTGACAATTCATATGTCATCTAATATAGTTTTGCTAAAGTGAATATTTGTACCGAAACTTTTAAGCCTAACTTTAAAAACGAAGAACTAGATGACGTATTGACTTCTAAGACAAATGTTCACCTTAATAAAAATAAACTGGATGACATGTGGACTACCAATTCAATATATTTAATCAACTAACAGTTAAAATTAATAAATTTAAAACTTTCAGAACAAATCTTCAGCAAAAGTACAGTGGATGACATGTGGACTGTCAGTTCAATATATTTAGTCTACCGACGGCCAACTAACGATAGAGGTAAAATTGCCTAATTTTACAAACTTTCAGGATAAAATTGTCCCAAATCACACTTCCGGAGCAAAATCGCTCCTCAAGCATTACTTCCGAAGTAAATTTGGCCCTTAACCCAAATATTATTTATGAAAATAAATTCAAAAATTATGTATTCTTAGGTTTTCTAAATTTATCACCTCTATTTATACATCATAAATTTGTCAGTAATACTATTAAGGTTTAATTAATTATTCACCAAAATTTTGGTCAAAAAAATTATTTCGCTAAAATGACACAAATTCTGAAATTCATAGAGTAAGTTAGTACATTAGTACCATTTATACTTGAAATTTCAGAACTAGAATTCTTTATATATATATATATATATATGCTGGAGAACTGGAAACTCCAGATTGCCACCACCTTCTTCCCTCGCTCTTCAGCAACTGTGTTTTTCTGTCTTGTACATCGAGAATAACTTAAATTGACTGAAAGAATTAACCGATAATAAAAATCTCAAGTCCTTCTTTCCTTAGCAATGGTATTGCTCTTTCTCTTGTTATGCGTCTTTAGAACTCTTGTCACTTTGCTTCCACTGATACATTTAGGTCTGCTCTCATGTCACAGGATTACCTGAAATCCGCGGTTCCGTCCCAACTAATGTCAGAACGAGGCTACAATTTGGTTGTTATAAACCCAGGTATGCAAAATCCTTCCTTTCGCAAAACGCATGTGTCTTCTTGTCTCTTAATTGCTGTATTCCAGCTACACCGAAGTAGCGGATTCTAACATAAACCCATATCGTCAATCACTTTTAGCTGAGCAGTTTTGCACTTTTGTTGATACTTAGGTTCTGCAAGTATCAGAATTGGCCTGGCTTCACAGGATACTCCTTATAATATTCCTCATTGCATTGCTCGCCATACTAAGCAAGTTCCCAAGAGGAATGTTATGGATCAGGTTTTGTGATCATTTTAAACTGTTGTGGTTCATGATCACTGTGTTTTTAATAAAATTTTTAACTCTAACTTTTCTTTTTGTCTTTCTATGCCGTTAGATGCTTAATAATCAAATTACCACTGCACAGCACATGGAACGGGAGAAGGCTTATGATGTTGTAAGCGATAACACACTTTGATGTTGTAATTGTTATATAATTTCTGTTTGCTAATATTGATATTTTGTTTGTTCTCGTGGCTATTATTTTCACTTTGAATAAAAAAAGGTCGCTTCACTGTTGAAGATACCGTTTCTGGATGAAGAGATGCCTAGTAACACTTATCCCCGCAAGGTAAATGAAATGTCATGTTCATTGATATTTCAAATTAAGACAAGTCTAATCTTTCATTTGATATGCACTTGTTGTTTCTGCAGTATTCATAAGGTCAAACTGGTTTTTAAGTTTTGTAGTGAATTATTTAATTCCTTCAAGACATTGAATGCCAGGTAGTGCTGTAATCTGTGGCAAACTTTTGTGCTTTACTGGATTGAGCAACAATTTGGACAGATGATGAGTGAAAGTCATACCTAAAGGTCAATAGGCAGTCAGACACAAATGCATTTTAAGGGGTTCATTCTTACTTGGCCACAAGGAATGAGGATCACCTAGCTGTTAAAACTGGGAAATAGAAGCAAAGGAACAGTGATATTGCAGGAGAATTTAGCACTAGATTAGTCTTAGGGATCACGCTGCTGAAACAGATAACTGAGTAAATTTAACTACCAACGAAGTCTATAAAATTCATGACGGAATTGGAGTGTAAGATACTTAGTTATTATTAGCTGTAGCAGTCTTGACAAATGCTCAAATTCTGATGTGGTTTCAGCCACAATCACACATTCACCTGGATGCATGCAGCCTTGTTTGTGTGTTATCAGTTAACGTATGAATTTGTCATTGAAGTTTCTTATTTTTTCCAGTGTTATTTGTAGATATGTTCTATTTAGAATCCATCTCTAGAAGGGAGCTAACATTTTTTTATTTTTGTTTTTAACTGTTAAATTAGCACTATCATTGTGAATCTCAATGCACTAAATGTTCAGATGGGACGAGTTGATGGACATAATTCACAAAATAGAGGGAAGGATATGGCCTTAAGTTGGACTAACGTCTATGAAGAGGCCTCTAGTTCGGTGTCAGAATTAGGTAAAAGGAAATTATTTCATTTTCATTTTGTCAAATACATCTGTTTGATATTCATTTTAATTTTTTTCTCATGCATATTTTGTATCCTTCATTTGATTCTTTTCCTGGAAATTATATGAGTACCTACTACAAGCTGGCAGCAATGTTTGGAAATATATTCCATGCTGGAGCAGATGCATTGCATGTCTTATTAAGTATTGTAATTGCTGTGTGAAAAGACAGCAGCCACTAGGGGAAAAATCCTTTCTTCTATAGCTGGTTATATTTTATTGAAATGTTAAAACTTTCTTTCTTTTGCTTATTTTTTTCCTCTTTGTTTGGCTTCATTGCTTTTCCAGTTTGAACTGAATTTTTCCATTGGATTTCCTTCCAGCAGAATTGAGAAATTAAAAATCATCATTTAAACATCAGTTACTTTTAGATTTGCTATTTTTAGATGACAATTATTTGCATGGTTATATAGTTAACATAAATCTTTTATCATTTAATTCTTTTGTAAATACACACACACACACACACGAATTTGTTAAATCCTCACTTGGTGTTTGAAAGTATGTTGATTTTGTCCCCCTTATATGTGAGAATTAAGAAATGCATTAATTAAATGCCTTAAGGGCTACGGCTGTATAGTTTGATAGACCTGTGACCACTTCAATTCAAAAAATAGTTTTTTACTTTTTTTTTTCCGAGCAATTTCTGATGCCATATTTTTATTTCTTGTCATTGGTAATTTAGGAATTGTGGTTAACAATAAGATTTCATCTGACTATCTGTATGAGATTATTTGAAGTCCTACTTTCTCATGTTTATTTTTTCAGTGATATCAATTAGCGTATGTACTGCTTACAAACTTACAATTGCAGAGGCTTCAATAGATAAAGATGATACCAGTGAGCCCTTGGACATAAAAGAAGGTATAAATTCAACAGAACCTGATGCAAACAAACCAAAATACAGGGATTTCATCTGCGGTGAGGAAGCATTAAGGATATCTCCTGCTGAGCCATATTGTTTATGTCGTCCAATCCGTAGAGGGCACTTCAATATCTCACAACATTATCCGATGCAGCAGGTATTTCTTAGTAATGAATGAAATAATAATCAATGGAAGTTACTTATATCTACTACAGACCTTGCTGTAACAGATAAGGAAAAAGAAATATGCTTCAAAGTGTCCATCATATCTTAAATGTTAAGCTGACCATCATATCATGCTGTAATGTTTAAGACATAGTTATTGTTTAACATGAAGGTAACAGAGCTTTCGGATACAACATAGCATTATTTTCATAGATATGAAGATTGGCAGACCATATTTGATGCCTGCCAATTCCTGCATAGTTTGTGGCTAACATTTTACTTGGGGTTTTTGATTTGTGATATACTTTAATATTTTATGCTTTGATGTAACATAGTATAAAAAGGCCTCACTATGATTAGTGAAAACATAGGAGAAAAGAATTTATTTTACCTTTTGGATCCAATTTCAATATTATACAGGTACTTGAGGACCTGCAAGCTATTTGGGACTGGATTCTCATAGAGAAACTGCATATTCCTCACAATGAGAGAAACATGTACGCTGCTGTTCTTGTGGTGCCAGAAACATTTGATAATCGTGGTATTTAGAACTTGCAGCCAATTTTTTTAACTGTACAGTGTTTAACCTTTTCTTATCAGACATGTATGTTACATTTAATTCAGGTTATTATGGAAGCTAAAGTAAAATGGAATAACTAGTCCCCCATTTAATAATATGAGCTATTACATGTGGCATTTAAATGGGTTGGTTTTAATACCTAACTTTTGGGGGGAGAAATTCATTTCACTTGAGTGCCCGTCAAATGATATCAAAGTTGGTGGTTGGCTCCGAAAGTTGAGGATCTTAACCAATAAGCTAGACAAAGACAGGTGAAGTGCTGGGAAAGTCAGCTTTCCAAATTTGGTGGCATCATAATCTTGCATTTTATATTTAACTCACTTCATTATTTATATCATTCAACTAATGATTCCCTGCAGAGGTGATTAGAAAACTCTAGACTGCATTAATAATATAATTGTTCAGTCAACTCAGACGCTTTAGGATCCCATCTGAGTTGAATAAAAGATAGCGATTAAAATGTTTAAGGGACAATGGCATCTCTTCCCCCCTTAAATTTTGAATCATGCAGTTCTCTTAGACGTAATATCTTCACGTTTCCAGAATGTTTATTTTGTATTTTGGTTGCTGCTGCAAGCAGAAATAAAGGAAATGTTATCTATAGTGCTGAAAGACCTCGGGTTTGGCTTAGCAGTAGTACACCAGGTATGGCTTTTTGTCGTAATGTTATAATTTACGTGCTGAATGCAGTACCAAATTATTATTATTTTGATCATGATTATCATTTATCATTGTAATTACTATTTTATCCAATATCCTCATGCATTTAAACACTTGGATGAGATTTGTGATTGGTATACTTGTTGCCTTCTTGAATTGTGTTGTAACCCACCTCTAACAGTCACCAAGCAGCACCATAAAGTACAGCAATAAATGGAAATGGGAAATCCTTAGGCTTTGATATTGATGAACAAAATACAGAATCA
>JBAGKO010000017.1:8282203-8295790 GCA_037177275.1 Acacia concinna
CCAAACAAGGGGAGGGGAGCCCCTCCCCCTCTCTCCTCAAACCATACAGACCCTAAGGGAAAATAAAAAATAAAAAGAGTCATCTCCTATATATAAACGACAATTACAATCTCCCTACAGATCATATTTCAGTCATTTAGCTCATTGTTGTGGATCACCCAAATCTATTTAAATTTAAATCCACGGTCAAACACACAAGTCTAAATACAATCTCTCAATTAAATACTCTTAAATTCTTTAGACATTAATTTGCAATGCTAGTTATGAAACAGAATTAGTTTATTGTTATGGTCATAAACCATGATGATTTTTATATTATAACTTAATTTTTTAATATTTACTAGTGGACCTTTAAAAACCTATAGATATAATATTATAGAATATATTACTTAGTTATAAGAGCCAATGATCATGAAAAAAAAAATTCTTTTTTCGATGTATATGAAAAAAAATATTCTAGATGATAATATTTATTATTGCAAACTATAATATATATGGATATTTTATTTTGATATAGTGAAGGCAGAAAATCTAAATCTATAGCATCTATATATATTTTGTTTTGATACACCAAAAACGAAATATTTATGGATATATTATTAAGGTTTATAGGTAATTATGAATTAAAATAAATATTTGAAATAGGGTTATATACAAAGAGGTAGGGAACTCAAAATATATTTTATTGTCAAACATTTAAGATGTGATAGAAAAAATGTAAGGGGTTAGTTAGAAATAATTTAGTAATCAACAAAATTAATTTTTTAATTTTTATTCTTCTAAATAATTATAATTTTTTAAGTCCTTTAATAAATAGTTTCTTTTCTTAGTCCTTCTCTCTAATTTTCCCTATTTTAAAAGCTCATAACTACTTTTCAGATTGGGTTTCTCTCCTTGTCATGTTTCTCATTTTTTTCTCACAATCTCATATCCATCATTAGATTAACATAATAAATGGTTTAGAACTAGTCTTTTATAAATTTATTTCTATAAACATAAATAAGTACATTTAAACTATAATGATTATATATATATATATATATTTCATAACTATAATCCATAAAAAATAAATAAATTTTAATTTATATAACACTATAATAATAATTTTATAAAACAATAAATTTAAATCATTAATTTTTTTATTTAAGGGTAAAGGTAAGATTATGTGAAGATGATGAGAAAGAGGACTTGAGAATTCTTTCCCTATTTTTCCCCTATTCACATCTATGTGTCTCTACTCTCTACCAAACATCCTGCTCTCTCGGAGTGATGTGTGGTGCAAAGAAAACCGAACCCATGAAATAAAAATGAATATTTAAATCTGAAAATAATCTAAAAGACATAAACAAACAATATCCATCAATACTCCGTCATCTTCTTCATTTAATATGCATATATTTATTTCATAATTTATAACTTACAATTTTATAATGCATATATACAAACGTATTTCTTGTATGTTTGTTCATTTCTTTTCTTGATCATGCTTATTTGGTATAAAGATTAGCATTTATTGTAGCTAACAAGTAGGAATTAAAAATTTTTATAAAAAAAATAAAAAGTATGTGACAAATTTGAGACATGATTACTTGGTTCTTAGATCTTATGGGTTTCTCTCATCTCTAGAGTAGACACTGAGCCGAAAACCAGTTAAATTAACCGGTTTAGTTTTTTGACATTGGTGCCACATCAAATTAAGCAAAAGAATTTCGAGTTAGGGAAAATTTAAGCACAGATGTAACATTATAGGATTAATAATTTAAGATTTGAGAGGTGTATCAATATATTCCTCCATCCCTTTTAGACCAATGGTTAATTATTACTGAAGGTAAATTAAAGCAAAATAATAAACTAAAGGAAAATTCCATATAAATATCAAATGAAATTCTAAAACCTACAAAGGCATGTTAAATTTGTAAAAGGATGTATTGGTCTCAAGTGTAGAATTGGGGTTTCTGAAATTAGGATAAGAAGACCCAAACGCCCCTTTCAGGGAACTAAAAATGCAAATGATTAAGAGGAGTTTGTCAAAAGCGTACTAGTTTTGATATTCATATTACTAGTCCAGTTATTTACAATATCAATCATGGCAAAAACACACAAGCGCCCACTCAGATCAAGGAACTTAAAATGCAAATGACCAAGAGGAGATTGTCAAAACTGTGACTAGTTTTGGTATCCACATTACTAGTCTAGTTATTTACAATATCAATCATGGCAAAAACATACAAACACCTACTTGGATTAAGGAACTTAAAATGCAAATGACTAAGAAGAGTTTGTCAAAATTGTTACTAGTTTTAGTATTCATATTACTAGTCCAATTAATTACAATACCAATCATGGCAAAAACACATCAGCACCTACTCGGATCAGTGAACTTAAAATGCAAATAACCAAGAGGAGTTTGTCAATCTCATTAATATTTTGGCATTAACGTTACAATTCATGTTATTTACACTACAAATTATGGTAAAAACACACAAGCAACCACTTGTGTCAATTAAGTGATGAGTTTGTCAAACCACTTACAAGTTGTGTCATTTCTTTACGATTCTAGTTAATTATGCTACAAATCCTGCTACAAATTAATGACAAAGCATCATTCATTGGCTTCCAATTGTGCAAATACATCACTCCTCTTCTCACCCACCTTTTCCTTATGGCCCTCTAAGTCTATATTTTGCCCCTCAATCTCTTTACTTGTCATTGGTTGAGATTCTATCTTTGTTCATCCTGCAAAGTAACTTATTCATTGTCATTCAAACTATACACATGCTTTTTTTTAGCATTTGACAGATGAAAGTGAAAGTACATATTAATGTTTCTAACTGCTTTTAAGTCAGCATTTGAATTGAAAAGTGTTGAAAAAATTAGTGATCAGCATGAACCATGAATGTCAAAACCAATTGAACATATAAATCTATAGCAATTTAAAATAGATAAAAGGGTGCAAACAAAATAGGATCCAGCTTCCATAAATGGCAGCTACTTGCTCCTCCAACGCGTATCAAGAGACATATCAACATCAAACATTAGCAAGCTATAGGTCATTTGGCTCTACCACTAACCTTGGAGAAGAACTAACAGATCAATGGCAGCTAGTTCTCCAGCTCGACAACATTGAATCCCCCCTTCCCCACCATCGTGATACTGCTATTTAGTATTAACGGCGACCAGCAACTACAACCCGTTTTTGTTTCCCTCCCCATGATTAGCATGCTCCTATTTGGTAAAACAATGACCTAGTTTGGGGGCTTTTTTCCCTTTGCTCTTTACTCTCTCCTTTTCAGTAAATATGGGGGGCCCTTTGGGTCTTTTTATCGCAATTTCAAAAATTCAGATTCCACCCTTCAAACCAATATGTTCTTTTACTAATTTAGCATGTCTTTTCAGGTTTTAGAATTTCATTTTGTATTTATATAGAATTTTTTATAAACTAAATACATAAAAATAAATCAGGAATAGAAACATACACAAGAGAGCATGGGCTTATTTGGGCTCACTATACCGAATCTCGGCCCATTATCAAGGAACATCTGATTCATCCTGTGCCCCAGGTCTCGTTCATCTCCCCCTCGCGTGCCTCGCTTTTGCTCGGGCACACCCAAAACCCTAACGAATTCGCTTTTTATGCACCCTTCATCTTCTCCGAAATTCTTTTCTTCTTCGAATGGTGAATTTTGTGTAGTGAGTTAGTTTGTGTTTAGCTTATTAAATTCCTTGTTTTTCCTCAGTTATCTGAAAATATTTATTGTGGTAATCGCGTATCTGTTCCTGTATTAGCATACATGGACAATATTGTGGAAGATGATGCAACGTACCCTCGGAAGCCCTACGCTTCCAACCGGCCTAACTATGCACATCGCCAAGAGCATTTGGCTCGCGCCTCCCCGTACCATCGCCCAGTGATCAATCGATACGATGAGGACTGTGAAGATGAAGACATGGATGAATATGACGCTGGGAATGACCTGGAGGACGATGATGGTGATGGGCAGAATGGTTATGGAATGAATATTGATAGCGATGACGATTTTGAGAGAAACCCGAAGAAAAGGAAAATGCGGAATCCGTCTGTTTCGAACTTTGAGTTGGTACCTCATGGGAAGTTTTCACACGGGAATCGAAGCCCAACAGATGAATGGACTGAGCATGCGACTTTTGTTCTGTTAGAGGTTTGGGGGGACAAATTTCTTCAACTCGGGAGAAAGAGCTTAAGGTCTGAGGATTGGTATGATGTGGCCGAGAAGTTTTCGGAAGAGCTGAAGACGGAGAGGACCGTGGCACAGTGTAGGAACATGTTGGACAAACTGAAAAGACGGTACAAGAAAGAGAAAGCGAAGATGGATGAAATGGGGTTGAATTCTAGTAAATGGGCTTATTTTAAGAAGATGGATATGTTAATGGCTTCATCGGCGAGGCAAGAATATGGACTTTCCTGTGGAATGGATTCTGGGGAGTATGTTTTCATGAATACAAGGGTTTATTTAGATCGATCAAATGGGTTCGATGAGATGAGAGATAGCCCTGGGGAGTCAGAGGCATCTGAAGACGATTCTGATGGGTTTCCACCAAGGAGGACTAGGATTGTAGGCAATGATGAGGGGGAAGAGTCTTCCTTTAGGGAATTGGCAGATTCTATTCAGAAGTTTGGTAGAATATACGAGAAAATTGAGAATCGTAAGAGGCGGCAGATGATGGAGTTAGAGAAGATGCGATTGGATTTTAATAGGGAGTTAGAGCTGCAGAAGAAGCAGATTTTGGAAAGAGCTCAGGCTGAAATTGCAAGCTTGCAAGGAGATGGGGAGGATTCTGATACGGCTACTGAGAATGTCAGTGAATGATGTAGGTTGGTTGCTGTTATCTTGCTTGCATTTTGAATTGCTTGTTGAACGCAGATACTTTTTGCATAATTTATCTTGTTGCTTGCAATTCAGTATGCTGACCAGTGTAATTGTGTTATTTAAACGGGCTACATATACAATGCTGAATGAAAAAGGTTATTGAATCTATTTGTTCCTGTTTAGTACTTAAAACCGAGACGTTGATTATGTTACATCTTGGCACGCTTTTATGATTACATGTTTAATCTTTCAGTATTACTTCAATTAGGCCACAAGGCATTCACTTAAATACAATACTTTGTATGTCATGTGTTTGTTGATAAAGTACAATAAAGTCGTTCTATCTATAGTGCCAATCCAAGGCTTGTTATTGGTGAGACTGAGTGCACAGTCTTCCTCTATATTGTCAATGCTATTCTTATCATTGGTGTACATGGCTTTTAGCCTATTTCATCTGCTGCTTTCAGTAGATTGTCTTAAGCTTATAAAATGAGGTATACATTGATGAATGAAATGACATGAATAGTATCAGGTTTAATAACTTACCTTCTGCCAAAACAGGGATTTTACTTGGATGAGTTGTTAGAATGATGAAATGGTTCTATTTAAACAATCTGGAATGGCAAACTAGTCCCCGAATGAGACTTGTCTTGTTGACAAAGAAAACAGATTTAAGACTACTCAAAAGGGGAAGTACTAACTTTGTAAGCTGAATAACGCATTCTTCTTACATTGACTGGGTTAGGTAAAATATTCTTCTAAATGCTTCCATTTTTTATTTCCTGTTTGTCAACATAATAAGATCCTGGTTTGGATTCAACTGTGAACCTTTTTTCATAGCCATATACATGTATGATTTCTAAGTGCAAACAATGCAACATATCTGAGCGCTTATTGAATTGAAGTGAAACTGATTTTACAGGTACATTATTGGAGGAAAAGACCGCCTTCAAGCGAAAGTATGTGACCTACAAGGTTTTAATCATCTGTATTTATTTAAAGTAGGAAATTGCTTCCACTTTTCTTTTTTATAGTTTTGTACTGATATAATTAAGGGGGTGCCTCTGATTTTTGGCCATATGGTGATCCTTGTTACTCTTTTCAGTCAGATGCTTGGTTTTAGTCTGTTGTCAAGAAATTGGCAGCTTAATACTTATGATTTGCCTTATTTACACGCATTGCCATCCGAATCTTGATGTACCCCCATCTTGACTTAACATAGAATTGCTTCTCATTTATCTATTGGGGGGACAAATCTCTCTGCATATTATATGCATGTTTCTTTTGGATCTTACTGTGTTAGAGGGACAAATCACAATTTCTTCCAAATGATGTAATGGAAGTAAAAGTTTCCACATTACCTTTTGTAGTAATTATAGATTTAATAATTATGTAATTATTGTTATTGTTATTTGTTGAGAAATATTAGGTAGTTTGACTTTTCAAATGTATAGTAGAATAGCTATAGTTGTCGGATCTGTTACAATAGATCACTCTCCTCTGTATCTACAAATACTCCCTTAATCAATGAATCATATCATTGGATTATTATCCAAAAAAAGCTACACTAAATCATAGAATACGGACTGTATATCGTTATATGAGGTAGAAAGGTGTTCTAGACTTCAAAATGTGTGCATTCTAAGCCTTCAATAGTGTGAGGGATGCAATTTCCAAGATCAGGTAGGATCATTAAATCCTATTTATCTTTATCTCAATCCTGGTCATTTTCAAAATCCTCAACCTGTGCCATATACATATTTTGGTGGGAAACGGGGCTATTGCCCATTCATTCAGCACAGTGTCATTCATGGGATTGAAACACCCACGCTGTCCCCTGTACAAGTATGTCCTAACTTTTTGTGGAGGATTTTCAAATACAGTAAGTACCTCCTCTATCTCAAAACTCAAATTGGCAAGGCAATCAGCACAACGGTTGCCTTCTCTATGTACATGTTGGAATCTAATGTGCTCAAATCTATAAAACACATGTTTCAGCAATTTCAACAAACTGGAACAGACATCCTCATCCTCTCTAATTCTATTTAAAATTTTTACAACAGCTAGAGAATCACACTCAACTGTTAAATGATTTAAACCTGACTCAAAAAAGCCAATTGCAAACCTGTTATTATGCCCCATACTTCGGCTTGCTGTACATGAACCAAGCTTTCTGGAAAAGCCCTTAATCTCCTCGACAATCACGCAGCAATCCTCCACAGCCAGCAAGCCCAGGTTGTCCCTTTGCTGCACCATCCACATTTAGTTTTACCCATCCTATCTTTGGACATGTCCACCCAATGAGTTCTTCCCTCCTACCCAGTCCAATCCTGCTTAGTCTCTCATTTGATGTTGTTGTAGCCTCAACATAATATTCAATGATTCTCTTTGGCTGTGCTGGAAAAGTAAAGCCCTCCTCAAATAAGCTTTTGTTCCTCCAGGTCCAGAGTTGCCAACAAGTTATAGCAAACTCTGTTGCCTTTCTCCCTTCCTTCTTGCCTAAATTCCATCTAAACCAGCCTTTACCTTGTTCTCTCGAGAAATCAGAATTTATATCCATCTCTCCCAGCTGTCTCCATAAATTCCTTGCAACATGGCAGTCCCTTAGAATAACAGTTGCCTACTTGCCTGAATTATATTTTTCGTTCTTGAAGATATTTAACTCTCTCATAATTTTGCGGGATTGAGTTCCAACGATTTTTCTTCGTTTTACTGGCGATTGACGACATTGTTAAGCTCTAGCATATGCCAATAATTAACCATTTGGTTGACTTCTCTCCATGTTTGTCAGCAGTTCTAACTCCTTTTTTTGATATAGAAGAACTAGATGGTGACTAATTTTGGGGAATTAATTATTTCTCTAAACTCACCCTCCCCCTTTATTTTTGGTTCAGGATGGAGGTGCTCTACCTTTAACTGGGAAGACTTTACCTTTTGGAGGCGATGTATGAAGCCTGGTTTAATACTTCTACTCATTTCTGATCTTTCCAAGTAGTTTAGGAAATATAATTTTGTTGCTGATAATATTGGTCTTGTTTCTACACGAAGATACATTTAAATCATTGCACTAACGAGAAATGATTGAAATTCATATTTGTGTACTCATGATTTGTGGTTTAAAAGTCCTCTTGTAGTTTTTGGCAATTGCATATTGTACCTGACATTCTGTGTTCCAAGTTCTGTTTTCTTTAGGGCTATTTCAATATATATAACCCTTGTTTTGATTCAAATACTAACTTAATATTTCCAGGATATATCAAGGTGCTTTCTGTGGACCCAGAGACATCACCAGAATTGGCCACAAATTCGCACAGATATTTTGACAAAACCTATAGATATGCTGATGCTAAACCGACTGAAAGAGACATATTGTGAAATCAAAGTGAGTTTGGTTACTTTAATCTCATTTAGCTGATATACTATATGCTTATGATGACTTACAATTAGCATTCATTTTACATGTTACCGCTTTATCTACTTAATTTTAAGACAGCTATGTTATTTTTAGTTTTTAATAAAGAGAATATGGTTTTGAATCTTACATCTTGTCCCAGCTTCCAAAACTAGCTAGTATCTATTTTACATATTAGTTGAATGAAGTAATGGAAATTATACATTTATGAACTAAATATAAATCTTAAATTGGGATTCCTATTTCCAGACGTTTTATTTTTTTTATATATCTTTGCCTTTTCCATTCTTCCCCACCACTTTTTCTGGCGTGGTCTTGGATGGAATAAGATATTTTTAAACCTTCTCTCGTGTGTGATAACAACACACGAGAGAATTCTAAACCTTTTTTTTTGGCACGGGATAACAACACAATGTCATCTTTGATCCATGTCATAAGAGATTTGACCACAAACCCTGTCCTTTATCCGGGCGTAGGACCAGCTATTGAGCATTGCTGGCTTAGGAAGAATGAGGCATATGATGGACAATTATCTTGTACACTGCAACATCACTTCCAAAAAGCTAATCCAAACATACACTAGTGATTTATATATAGAAACTTAATCTCTCTCCCTGTTAGGAATAATGCTTTTAATGATTGACTGTGGCGTATTGAATGTGTCTTATGGCTGTAAAAATGTCACATATGAGATTATGTCACTTCTCTATGCGTGAACTTGGTTCCAAACCTGGATTTTTTTCTTTTCTTCAGGAGGGGGAACTTGATGCCACTGCAGTGGTTCATTCATATGAGGATGGAATGCCACCTGGATCTCACAAGACAAGGCTTACTGCTCTTAATGTATGTCTCTTTTATGGACTTCTCATTTTTCCTTTGAACAATGCTGTGCTTAGACTGTGCTTGTTATTGCAAGGTTCCTCCTATGGGGTTGTTCTATCCAATGCTTTTGGTTCCTGATGTGTATCCTCCTCCACCACGTTCTTGGTTAGTACATTCATTAAGTTCTTTTTTCATTGTGATTTTAGCAAATTTGTGAACAATTATGTATTAAAGCAAAAAAGTGGTTTTCTTTGTAAGGTTTAATGACTATGAGGATATGTTAGAAGATCCATGGCACATTGATTTTCCTCGAAGGCCTGATATGTCAGATACTTTCTATCCCAATGTTAATGTTGGACTACCCATGTGGGATAGCTATCCGGTCTTTTCAAAGCCAAAGAAAGAAGAAAAAGTTGGTCTGGCAGAGGCTATTGCCAACAGTATTCTTTTAGCAGGTAATTGTTTTTTATTTTCTTTTGTTGTATACTTGTACAGGCTGAGATTTAAAGTCACATAATACTGTTTGGTGTTGTATTCACAGGTCGAATAGACCTCCAAAGAAAATTATTTTGTAGCATACTATTGGTAAGTTTCAGACCTTGAGCTGTGTTAATTTGAATATTACATTTTGATCCGAGGGAATTGACTCATTTATCTGGTATAGACGGGTGGAGTTGCTTTGACAAGTGATCTGGTTCCTGCGGTGGAGGAAAGGTTTGTTTTGATTTTTTTTTCTGAAGGAATTGACTCGTTTAATGTTATAAGTTAAACAATGAAGCATAATTGTTCATGAACTGAGGAGGAAATTATCATGTAAACGGGAAGATATTATGGGATACATAATCACATGTAGTGAACCCAAAGTAAAAGATATTTGTAATTATGTGATTGTATTGTTAGTGTAAATGCAAGTTTAGGAATAATTATTGTGTGCACCATTGATAAACTTCTACCCTACCCTGTTTCTCGACAATATCCTGTAGCTTTTAGTGCCAAAAGTTTGAAACTGTATTGTAACTAAATTCCAACTTCACAGCTGTGCTACTTTCATATTATGAATAAAATTTAGTTTCATATTAGTGAAGAAAGTTAATTTTTATTGAATAAAGGTAGATTTGAGAGGAGCTTTGTATGAAACATGTCAAGTGTATGGGGAATCGAATGATATTCTTAAAATGAGACTGAAAAAATTCCAGAAACTGTTGGTTCTCTATTATTTACAATCAACCGAAGTACTTCAATTAATAATTAAAACCCTAGCAGTAATCTACCAGGTTCTGGCTGCAGACGTAGGAGCAACTTAGAAAATAAATGACAGCCAAAGCAAATAATTTTTGAAGAATAAAATCAGAGAAAAGCATGGTAGTTCTGCTGTTAACTGGGCTCAGTGGGCCCAGGATCACATTCACTAGCAATCATCATAGGAATTATTTAACCAAGCTCTAAGGGGGATTGGTGTAATTTACTTTATATGTTATTCTATGCTGTTGAGTTGATGGACAAGTGTCGTAACCTTATTGTGACAGGGTTTTGCATGCCATTCCTCCAAATGAAGCTATTGATACCGTGGAGGTTAGCTTTCTCATTCCAATTTTAATGTTATGGAACCAATTATTTGTTTTAATATGATGTATAGACACAAAACTGCACTATATGTTAAGCTGACATTGTGACTGATAATATTTATTTAGACATTGTATGAAGTGGAACTTTGTAGTAGTTATCTTTTGTCTAATTGGAGTTTAATGTAGGAAGTACTCGTATACCTGATAGTTGTAATTAGCTTTCACAACATCTGCTGAAGAGACTGCTTACCGAAAAAGGACTCTCAGTAGATATTAGCATGTAGTTACATTACTACGAGTTTCTTCTGACCTTGTTACTTGTTAGCTTTTTCTTGAGTGTCTACCCGTAGAAATGAAAAGCTATTGACATATCATGATTCGACATGTTCCTGACATATTACGAGTCTGATTACTTTACACAATGTGTTTTTCGTTTGCTTAGGTTCTACAGTCAAGAACAAATTCAACATTTGCAGCATGGAAAGGCGGGGCGGTATGTCATATTTGCACTTATCCCTTATCATGATTTACTTATTTTGTTAGGGATTTCTTCTCTTTCCTCTCTTCTTCCTCACTATATGAAAATTGTGTATATTTCATATCCAATCTCACAAAGATAACGTCTTTGCAGATTCTTGGAGTACTAGACTGTAGCAAGGATGGTTGGATCCGTAGGGAAGACTGGATGAACAATGGGATGGACCCAGAGTATGTCAGAAAATACAAGGATTCATATTATCTTCAAGCTCAAGCCATGTGTTACATGAATTCTTGAAAGGCAGGTTATCCATGAATGGTAATAGCAGCGGCAACAAAGAAGCCATGAGCGAAGAATCCATGTCGGAAATCGCCTACTTGAGTACTTGTTACTTCATCTGCTAGTCCTTTTACATTTAGTATCCTTTAGGTTTTGCCTTAGCTAGATAGAGATATGTCCGAAGATCTGCCAAATGGCCGGAAGAAGCTGAGATTTTCTAAAGACGAACACTTTTGAGCAACAAGGATAGCTAATTACGCATCATCAAAAGATAATATAACTAATTATGTGTCTCCGAACATCACGTTTCAGATTTTGTTCATGTTACTTAAATCTAGTGACGTGGGCTGCAACTTCAAGAACTGCATCTCCTTATAGGTGTATTTATCTTTTCTTTATTGGATGTTTTTTGGAATGTGTGAATATAGTGACTTCTCTCTGATCGATAAATCATTGTATGGCACTGAAGTGGACTGTTGTTTTTTGAACAAGCTAAACAGAGGAATTGATTTGTGCAGGCCAACAAATATGTTTAAATTTGGGTTTAAGCGTGGATCCATTGTTTGACCAGAAAGTTGTCTTCTTGCTGGTTATTAACCTTTTTCCCAACTTCGCCGGCAAGATTTTCGGTTACCTACCTAAGCAAATGTTAATGATTTGTTTTACGTTATTTCGCGGGACTTGTCTCTGAACTTCTCTTTTTGTGACGTTTGGGTAAAAAAAACATAAAATTTTTTTCCGTCTGTTCTTTTGCTTGTTTATTTTTTATTGAAAAAACAAAAGACCTTTTTTTTCCCCTTGGGTGGGGTGCATTTTAAGAAAGACCAAGAAACGAGTGTTTTTTCTTTTTTCGGCCAGACGAAAAAGGAGTACATGAATGCATTTATGACATATTGACATCTTTCTGGCAAAAAAAAAAAAAAATGGCATATTGATATCTGTTTTGGAGGGGAGAAACTTTTATTTCACCCAACCATAACCCCATTTTTTTTTATTTGGATAATTTACAACCTCCCTCCGCTCGGTTTTTTTATCAAAATATTATAAATAATAAAAGTATATATAAAATAATACACTTTTCAAAATATTTTCTCAAATGCTACACACAAATTCGAATTTGTTGAGTGCGAGTTCTAGAAATCGCCTTTTTAAAAGGCGAGTTCTTCAGAAATAGGGGTGGGGGGACTGGGAATGCACAGAACTCACCCTTATCAAGGGCGAGTTCTGTGCATCCCAGGCCACGCGTACTGAACTCGCCCTCATATAGGGTGAGTTATGCTTTTTACCGACAGTGGGCCCCACTGAACATTTTGCTCCCAATGCCGGCATGCAAGGTCAAGTCTTGCTCCCCATGCGCGTAGCCCTTCATTTCTTGTATGCAATGCCGTGTGTCAGTGTATATGTTTATTTTTCTTGCATGCACATATGTGTATCTGTGAAGACATAGTAAAATCCCTCTATATATACATGCATCTTCTTCATTTTCCCTGCACTCAGTCTTCCCTCTCTACTGCCTCTTTTCTTTCTTTCGTATTCTCCATCTTCTTTCATTCATCTTTCATTTTGTGCCCTCATTTTGTGCTTCAGTGTTCTTCATTTCTTCATTTTGTTCCATTCATCTCTCATTTGGGAACTCTTCCATCTGTCACTAACTTTCTTTACTTTGTGGTGCTAAAACTCTCGTATGAAATTGTTTAGTTTGAATTTCAGTCATTAGACTATATTGTGTTCGCTTGTTTTCAATTCTTGCTTACTCTGGCTACCATTGAAATTTGGCTATTTGCATTACAATTGTAAGTTTTTTTTTTGTGCAATTTTAATTTTGTATAATTTGTTAATATATTTATGCAACTCTTAATAATTGTTATGTGACTGTTTATACTATTTTTAGATAGTAAATGTTAGACTGAAGAAGGTTAAAAGACCAATTAGGTGCATCTTCTTTGAACTGTAAGTATTTTTGTTTGTTATATATTATACATGTCAATTATAAGAGTTGATTAGATACTGTAAGTAATGTTATTATTTTAAGTATGTGAACATGGTGCGAGGATATGTAGAAATAACTTTTAAAGTTTATTGTTATCACATAAGCACAATGTCGTACGGTTCATAGAAATGAATTTTTACTAAACGTGGAAGATTATTTATTTATGTGTTTGTTTATACTTCATGGTGGAAAAA
>JBAGKO010000017.1:8307345-8324818 GCA_037177275.1 Acacia concinna
ATTTGAAGGCATAAAATCATGACATTTTCTGGTAAGGCAACTTCTCAAAATCAATTTGCAAAAACTGAAGTATTTCTAGTAAGCCAACTTAAATAAAATAATTTTTGGAGTTTTCCAAAAATATATTTTGATAAAAAGTGTCCGGTCCGTATTTTACTCACACGCTGCATTTGCCCACTGGAGGCCCATCATTATGCACGCAAGCCCATTCTCCCCTTAGGCCCTTTTACAAGCCTATTATCTCATGGTATCTTATATACCATGAAACTCCCTCTTTCCCAAACAATGTGAGACTAAATTCCTACTTCACACACACACACAAATGCCAACAATATAAAGCATAATGAATTGAAGAGGTTGGTGGTGGAGAAGTTATACATACATACATACATAAAACTTTTAAACCATTAAGCTTGTTTATTTGGAAAATATAAGTAATTTGAAGGAATGAGGAACAGGTAACCACTTCGGCAATAATAATAATAATATATAAAATTCAAATACATCTTGTGCAAGTATTAGCAACCAGCTGTATTACATTATATTATATATTTGTTCTTTTTCAATCTATCTAACCCACTGTTAAATGCAATCATTATCCCTAGCTAATAAGTTTAAATAAACATTTCTTGACTCCTAGTAGAGTCGTTTAGCATTAAAGATTAGGCAAGACATTAGATAGAGTTATTCAGTAAAATAAATAATTTGACGATATTTGAAAAATCATTACATTAATTATTTATAAAAAAAAATGTATACTAGTTTCTCTAAATTAAAGTTTTACTTTAATGTTTTACATTTGAAATAGTTAAATCAAAGGAAAACCCCCATAATATGTACATGAAGAATTGAAATGAAAAATCGAAACTTTTGAGGACAAAATAAGATTGATCAAAGTCTTGCACCTAAATATTGGATTTGTTATTGTCGTCCCCTTCTCACAAGCAGTTTCGTTGAAGAATCAAAACATTTGACATGATACGTACCTATGAAATTTCTTGGCAACAATTAGGAATACATGACCTACAACAGTACTTTCCGCATATTTTTTGTCCATCAAACTAGAGGTGTGGAAGTCCTCTCATCAGACTAGAGGCAATTACATTGCGTGTAATCTAAAATTCCCACTTTTTATTACATTTTGTTTTTGGAAATATTACTTCGTAAGCTTCCTCTTCGTGAATATGGGTCCATACTTCCCCCAATAAATGGATGAGATCATTATACGTTAACGAAGATAAGTAGTTGAACTGCAATTATTTAATATACAAAAATAATTTAGATGAGGTGGGTCTTAAAGGCTTCTCATGAGCAGAACATGCTTCTAGATTTAACTAATACTTATATATGCACTTAAAATATGCACATTTATTTATTAAAAGTTTAGATGAGTTGAGTCTTAGAGATTCACATAAGTGAGATTTGAACTTACAATATAATAGTTATGAATCAACGTACCTCTCACATCACATCGACTAATTTTATTTGAACGGAAAAATAAATTACTTAAATTATGCATATTTATTATAGGGAAAATGATATTTAAATACCATTTTAAATTGCAAAACCTAAAAAAATCTGTTAACATTTTAAAAAGACACTAAGGTACTATAGACTAAATAATTGTGGTTTTCAAATTGGTTGGTGTAGACAATGATCAGCACGAACTTGCAAATACTATTAAGAGACTTGCGAATCTCATTATGATATTTGCGAGTTTTCACTACTGTTCACATCAATGTCAGATATCGCTCTCTTCTTTGTCACAATACGTCATTCAGTGTCAGTGTTAGATTAATAGTACTGACAAAGGGGGGAGAGAGACAGTGATCAGTATGAACTTGTTAATCCCATTACGAGACTTGCGAAATTCTGCTATTGTTCACATCAGTCAATTTGAAATATTCAATTTGGTCTATGGTACTTTAGTATCTTTTTGAAATGTTAACAGACCTTTTTAGGTTTTGCAATTTCAGAAGATATTTAAATACCATTTTCCCTTTATTATATGCATGATAATTTTGAAAAATGATTGTACATACTGTTATATATTGTCTCTTAATTAATGATCCGAGGTTATAAATCTACACCTATAAGCGCTTATCCACACGACCAAAAGCTACATCCTACATGGTCATTAACTTGTTGATAGTTCTGGAACATCATCGGATTTGAAATAACGTTTTTTTTTGTTTACCAACTTTTTTGGTTTGAAAGAGATTTTGCGGATAGAAATGAAAGACATAGGATTGGACCAAATTCACATCCAACACAAACGTCGTTTGAATGTAGTGTGTTTGATTGGTTGGATCAGGAGGACCAGGTATAAAGAG
This sequence comes from Acacia concinna, assembly GCA_037177275.1. Taxonomy (NCBI): domain Eukaryota; kingdom Viridiplantae; phylum Streptophyta; class Magnoliopsida; order Fabales; family Fabaceae; genus Acacia; species Acacia concinna. The sequence goes on from JBAGKO010000017.1 coordinate 8,309,679, forward strand.
CACTAAAATTGAATTCTTGAAGTCTAATTTTGATTTTTCCTTTTGCTTTATGAGGGCACGTAGCTAGCTAGGTGGTGTGCTAATGACATCTTCCTTTTTTGACTCGTCTGCTATAATTAGTCAACCCACGTTTTCTAAGCCTTTGATTATTGCTACTTCCACTTCCCACTTCCTTGGGGTTTGGGATAGTGGGACTTATTTTCCTTCCATTGATCAACACTCTCAAATTATTATGTCAAACTCATTATGTTCTTTCATTTTGAGGCTAAAGTCACCTATATATATATATATATGATCTTATTTTCTATAAATTATATATATATAAAAAAAACATCTGGAGATTAAGTTCATACTCAGAGTTTTAATTAGGTCGTGAATTCATATTACGAACAAAATCATTAGTTATAAACCCATATCACCAGTTAATAAATATGCGTTGAAAGATAAATAAGGTGTTAATTTCTTGTATCAAGTTTAATGGACTGACCCTGGGCATTGATTTTTCTTAACACTGTCTGAATCTTATTATTAAATAATAATCAAGCAATCAACTATTTTAGTTTTGGGTTCGTGACTATTCCTCCCATTATTACCTTAGTATGCATTAGTAGAAAGAAATAATGAAATATAAACCATAACCCCAATGAATAAAAAAAATAAAAAGGGGACAACAAAAGGCAAATATATGGTTCTTCAGGCTTGAAATCATCGTTCACTTTAGACTAAAAAAAAAAAAAAATTCTCTGATGACAAATGATGATCCTAAAACTAACTTTATATTGATAAAAAAAAATCAGGAAGGACGTACACTGTGCACACCTAGGTCCATGCAACATTCAAGTTTGGTTGATTTTATTTTTCTAGAAGAAATCGATTGGACGCCTGAATCAACAGAGTCGAAACTTTCATAAAAAAAAAGAGAATTTTACAATGAGGTCCTAAATAAGAGATTTTACGTCAAATAGGTATTGTGAAATTACATATTTATAGTCATGTCTTAAGTTTTAGGAATTTATTACTGCCAAATCCCAATTAACAACTCCGAAGTTATTAATTGCATTGTTGGGTTGTAAATTACAACCTCATGAGGTTGTAATTTATAACCCCAATAGCAAAAATTTACAAGCTTGAGACTTGACTATAAATACGTGATTTCACATGACATATTTGACATAAAGCCCCTTATTTAGGACCTCATTATAAATTTCTAAAAAAAACAAAGTCGAACTTGCCTTCTAGTGCCTGGTTAGGTATGTGAAATTTCTAGGAAATGAAAACCACATACAGTGTTATACCATAGAGCACGTTCTTATTTAACCAATATTTTTAAAATTTTATAAATTAGGCAATTAGCTTACCCACTTAATAAATTTCTACTGCTCCCTCGTTATTTCTTCATTTCTTAAGAATCTTAATACCTCCTTCCATCATCTCTTATTACACTTCACCTTGTTACCTCCCATACTAAATATAATGCTAATTTCACTTCTTTCTTAAACATGTAAGGAAAAGGAAGTTAAATAAATTACTTTAAATTATTTATACTCACAGTTTTTTTAAAGTAATTTGTTTGAATTATATATTAATATATAATATAATTATACACAGTATGTGATATGATTAAATGACTTATTTAACTTTCTTAATCTCTTTAAAAAATCAATTGGGTCTTATATGTAGAATTAGAGGGAATATTAATTAAGGTTTAGAGTTGAAAAATTTAATTCAGATTACTTAAAGAGGTGTAAATAAAGTTAAATTTTTTTTATGAAAATAAATTTAATGACTTTATTGTTGAATATTTCATAAAATTCAAATAACTTTATAATTTTACCATTATTTGATACACATAGGACCGAATATAATAAAGTCAACATACAATAAATAAATGATAAATTTATACATTGAAATAAAAAATTTCTTTCTCTAGTTTATAAATATGACTATAATTTTTTTTCCTCTTTTTGTCCTATAAATAAGGCGATATGAGTATTTTAAGGAAAATTACTCCTTCCGTCCCAAAATATAAGAAATACCTATCACTCTTACTCTGTCCTAAAATATAAAAGACATTTGAAGAATGTCTTACACTTTAATTCTTTTTTCCAGTTTTATCCTTATTCAATACCAATATATTAATATTTGTATTGACCATAAAAGTTATCATTTCTAATTAGAAATGAGAGGGGTAGGGGGGAGAGAGCGGTTAACTTTAATAAAGGTATTATATCTCTTGTTTTATATCTCATCATTAATAATGGTATTTAATAGTAAAAATGAGTAACAATTTTGACATACTTATGTTATAAACAGCCACTTTGAATTAAGAGAATTGGTTAAACGTCTTTTATATTTTATGACGGAAAGAGTATAAGATACCAACTGTCTCTAATTAATTGATTCATTACTATTTTCCCATTATGCCCCACTTTTAATTAACTCATTTAAATCTATATTATTAAAGTAAGGTTATAATTAGGAACATTTATCAATTTTAGATCAATTTAATGATTTAATTTTTATTCATTGGTATGTGGAAAATGATAGTAGATGCCCTATAATAATAACATGAAGGAGTAAAAGGTTTGGTGCCTTATGATAATATTCAGAAAAAGAAGAAGAAGAAGAAGAAAAAAAAGATGTAAGTAACCCAATTGTGCCTGCAATTAAATACCATGGTTTCTCCAACTGTTGACTTCAAAACAACTTTACCCATTAGGCAAAACATCTCTCTTATTTTTCACACTTGCTTGTTTTCTGGGCAGAATTGTAGTTAGGTCAGCTTCCTAAAAAGAGAAGGTCGCTGCCATTCAAATGGAACAGTTAGCTGTCAGGAAAGAAAGGAAAAAGGGTTAAAAGACAATTATTATCATTAATTTAGTGGTTCCATCCACTTCAATTTCCTCAAATTTCCTTGTTTTTAACCCTGGCTTGTGGTTTCTCTACTTTCCTTCTTTCTTTCAATGGCAGCTACTTTTTGCAAATAAAATTACGAATTGAAAATTGAATATTGAGGAAGTCCAAATTTAATCTAAAAATCCCCATTAGTCCTCAGATCACTTTTCAAAATTCTGATACTCCTTTGGGAAAAACCAGAGAGAGCTAGCACCTCAAATCTGCAAAATTCAGAGCGTCTCTCAAACGAAGCAACACTAGCTTTGGCCTTTCCTTTTGATTCTTTCTCTTCCCCTCCCAAATTCAAAGTACTCTATAATTTTCTCTCCTCTCTCTCTCTCTCTCTCTGCGCTATCATTTGCCGCTTAAACTCAATTGATTACACCCGTTCTCCTTCCACCCACGCCTGCTCAATTTGCGCCGCACGCGAGGCTCCTCTCTTAGCTTCCCCATCATGCCATCTTGCTTTCTCCGTGACCCATGTTTGAGCTTTCTTCAGCACTCTCTCTGACTCCTCCACTATCGTTTCGTCGCATGCCAATCGGAATTCAAGTGCTGTTTGATTGCTAAAAGGAGGAGCGAAGATGAAAGTTTTCAGCTTTCATAAGTTCATGGGTTCTTCTTCTCCGTCTTAAATGGTATGACGCAATTTCTCTCTCAATAACCTCTATTGGTGTTCGAGCTGAGGTTGAGCAGCGTTAATTTCCGGGAGAACGAAAACAGTTTGGGTTTTCTTGCTTTGACAGGAGGCTTGAAGCCAATTGGTGGTATTGGCAGCTATGGTTGCTGAAACTTGGATTGTAAAGATGGGTAACCAGGTGAGCGCCAATCTCAAGCAAGCGCTTCTTCTCGAGACTTCAACGAAGAGAAAACAGAACCACTCGAAAAGGTCAGATGACAAACAAATAATTGGCATTCTTTCCTTTGAAGTAGCAAATGTAATGTCGAAAACGGTTCACCTCCACAAATCCCTGTCAGAGTCCGAGATCTCAAAGCTCAGGAACGAGATCTTGACCTCGGAGGGTGTTAACAACCTCGTCTCCTCCGACGAGGCTTTTCTTCTCGAGCTGGCTCTCGCTGAGAAGCTGGAGGAGCTAAACCGCGTGGCAAGCGTGGTTTCAAGATTGGGGAAGAAGTGCTCTGAACCAGCCTTGCAAGGGTTTGAGCATGTCTACGGGGATATTGTTAGTGGAGTTATTGATGTGAAGGAATTGGGGTTTCTGGTTAAGCATATGGAAGGTATGGTGAGGAAGATGGACAGGTATGTGACTGCTACTAGAAATTTGTACAGTGAAATGGAGGTGATGAATGAGTTGGAACAAGCAGTGAAGAAGTTTCAGAATAATCAGCATGAGGAGAGTAAGCGGGCGTTTGAACAGAAACTAATGTGGCAGAAGCAGGATGTGCGGCATCTCAAGGACGTTTCACTTTGGAATCAGACTTATGATAAGGTTGTAGAATTGTTGGCCAGAACTGTGTGTACAATTTACGGTAGGATCTCTGTGATCTTTGGTGAATCAGCTTTAAGGAAGAACAATCTTAGGCTTGGTGGAGTTTCACCACCTATGGACAATGAAAATGGATCTGCGTCTGGCCTGATTAAACGCAACCAAAGCAGGAAAAATGGATGTCACTCGGGGCCAGTTGGAAGACCAGCTTCGGATAGAAAGGGGGCCAATCGCAAAACTCAGCTAGATGTGAAGAGAGGTGAATTAGCATCTTTTTGGCCCGAAGATTTTGGCTTTCCATGTGGAACAAGCCCAGGGAGGCTTTTTATGGAATGCTTGAGTTTGAGCAGCTCAGTTTCTAAATTTGATGATGATGATGATTATGATGAAGCTGTTTATCGGGAGGTCCAATACAGTCGTGGTTCAAGTTGTCGTGGTTTTTCGAGTAATGGAATGAAAAAGGAGAGCTCTTTCCATTCTGGTGGTCTAAATCATGCCCACAGTGGTGTTCCATTCACCGGGGAACTAAGACAAATCAAACCTGGCGTTTCAAGTAACTCGAGCTTTGGTCCCAAAAGTAGGTTGGTAGCTTATGCTTCTCCTTCCACTCTTGGAGGTTCTGCTCTGGCATTGCACTATGCTAATGTCATAATTGTCATTGAGAAGCTGCTTCGTTATCCACATTTAGTTGGTGAGGAAGCTAGGGATGATCTATACCATATGCTTCCAACAAGCTTGAGATTGTCTCTTCGGGCCAAATTGAAGTCCTGCGTGAAGAATTTGGCGATATATGATGCTCCTCTTGCTCATGACTGGAAGGAGACTCTTGATGGGATACTCAGGTGGCTTGCGCCGCTAGCACATAACATGATCAGATGGCAGAGCGAGCGTAATTTTGAGCAACACCAAATAGTTAGCAGGTCAAATATTCTGTTACTTCAGACTCTATTCTTTGCTGATAGGGTGAAGGCAGAGGAAGCTATGTGTGACCTTCTGGTTGGGTTGAATTACATTTGTCGGTATGAGCATCAGCAGAATGCTTTACTTGATTGCGCAAGCAGCTTTGATTTTGAAGATTGCATGGAATGGCAAATGCAATGTAGTGCATCTTACCTCAATTGAGTACATTCTAAACTTTTGAAACCCTCCTGTATAAGGTTGGGCATTTTCTCTTGATTCAGAATACCTTAATGAAGTTATTATTTCTATAGAATGTGGGATTCCAAGTTGAGGGTATAACATTTGTGGATGGAAAGTATAGCTGAATTTAATTGGAATGCGACTGCTGAAGTATATAGGCAATGATATTCATTGAAGGGGGTGGGGGGAGTTCACGTTGAGCTTGTAAATATGTTTATGTACAGCTTGCTTCCTGCCGCCTCTTCTTCTTTTTATAGTATCTGGCGATCTGCAACTTCTTGCAGCATTACGATGCCTTTGTTAGAATTGTTGTTATGGATAGGTGACGCTATAATTGAGTAATATCCTGCTGCTTCAGTTGCTCCTGATCTATTTCTGCTTTCACATTTCAATATTTCTATTCGATAGTTTTGTATTGTGGTTAAAGTCACTACTTTTTTTTTTTTTGGCTCTTATTGTCCATGTTTCCATTCGAAGGGTTCATTTCGTTAATTCAGAAGGTGAGGGGAACCGACATGATCAATTGACTTATACTTGTTGTTGGCATGACCTTGTTTCATGATAGCAATACACGGTATTGGGAAAAAGTCTTTCAGGTAAAGAATGAAAGAACAGATACCATAAACAGTGTGACAAAAGTCTCTAAAACTAGGCCCTCTGCCCAAATTTTTTAAACCATTTCCATAGTGGCAGACAGAGGTCAAAGTGAGGTTACCTAACTCATGAAACTGGAGTTTTAAGGTGTCAAAAGTATCGGTTAAATTGATTAAGTGCTCAAATGCTGTTTAGAAGGAGAATAAAGTAGTTAAAAAAGTAAGTAATGTTGACTTTATAATTGTACTCCAACACGGATTCAGTCACTGTAGGGAATTGAAGTTCTAAACTCCAGTACTGATGGCAAAATTTACAGAAAAGTTTGACTTGAAGATGTTCAGAAGAGCCAAACTAGCAGCAGCCTGGCTGTCATATAATCTGTGAGGATCATTTATTGCCAAAGAAAATGAAGCTTCATTAACTTCATCTTTCTTTATCCAAGACTTGTTTGGTTTGAAGGTAGAGGATGGACGGCAAAGCTAAGGGATTATTTTATTTGATTTGGTAGAAAGGGAAGTGATATTTAGTGATAAATTGTTTGGTTTAAGAGAGAATAGGAGGGGAGGTAATGATTAATTTACATTTTTACCCTTATATTTTTTATTCCATTTTTATATATATAAATTATATATTTTAGATCATTCATGTGGTTAATTGAAGAAATATGTTTTTTTTAATTTTTTTTGACACGGGATAAAGATGGAACATCATAAAATAAAAGGAGACAAATTGGTACAAAATTTTGCTCCCCTCTAAAAAAAAATCATAATTTAGAGGGAGTCAAAATAAAGAGAGGGAATGGGGAGAGGGACTCATTTTTTCTTAGGAAATTTACAATGAAGTCCTAAATAAGGGACTTTACATCAAATAGGTCCCGTGAAATCGCATATTTACAGTTAGGTCCTAAGGTTGTAAATTTCCGCTGCTGGGGTTGTAAATTACAACCTCAACAGCGCAATTAACAACTCTGGGGTTGTTAATTGGGACCTGACAGTAATAAATTCCTAAAACTTGAGATCTGGCTGTAAATACGCGATTTCACAGGATCTATTTGACGTAAAGTCCCTTATTTGGGACCTCATTGTAAATTTCCCTTTTTTCTTTTCTCCCCTTCTCTCAAAAATTTTAAATCAAATGAGGAGATTACTCAATTTTCTCCCATCCCGTCCCCTCCCCTCTAGCCAAACAGGCCCTACTTCTCCATCTTCGCACATGTATGAAAGAGGCAAGTTAGAAAGTTATCAAGTAAAGAAAGAAGGGGTTTTGAAATGAAGAAGTAGGAGAGGAGAGTGAATGAAGAGTGGGTATGGGTAGAAGAGGGCATTCACTACCACAATAAAAGAGCTTTTAAGTTTCATATAACTTTGTTGTTTGTGTAGTAGTTGGATGCCATTAATCCCTTTGAGGTTTCCCTCCCTTTCATTCATCATCTCTTGTCTTGTGTGGCTCTCTCCCTCTCACACTATCCACCCCATCCTTCTCCCTTTTAGATTCTTTCTTTCGCCTTCTTATTTTTTTGGTCCTTCAAAACTCAGCCACACATGAATAGTGGAGTACAATATAGATAGGCCTCTTCCTTCTTCTTGATTTCCTTCACATTAATTGAACAGAACAAACTAAAATAATAAATTTTGATGCCTCATGCTTAGTGCTCTTTCCACCGACTTTGTAGTTTTTTTTTTTTAAAAAAAAAAATTGGGATTAAATTGAATGGATGTTACTTTATTCACTTACTGATGGACCATGGTGGTGGGAAAGTTTAAATGGGGAAAAGACGTTTAGTGTTAGGCCGCTACCTAAGCCTTCTGATAAAAGGCTTGTTATTCGTCACCAAATTGGTTTTGGGTCATTTTTCAGTAAATACTTCCTTTATACTCTTCCATGGGCCTCTTTTTTTCTTTTTTCTTTTTCAATTAAGCCTATATTTGGTGTGACAGAAATGAAGATGAAGGAAACTTTTTATAAGTTGGATTTAAACAAAAAAAAACAAAAGGAGAATCACTCACTAAATTTATTTTTCAAATTTGATAATGATTTCCATTACCCTTTCAAGTAAGAGGGCGATGCACGGGGTAATCTTGTAATTTTAATAAAGAAATAATGTAAGATAAAAGAGTAATAAAAAAATAATTAAAAGCTTTTACTCTCTACTTCTCTAGTTTATTTTAATCAAACAGACCAATGGTACTAACAGTTTGATGTTATAAGAGGATTGAACACACAACCTCTTACTTATAAAAAGCATTTATATGTCATTAGGCTACAATATACCACGTCCATCTTCAGTTTAAATTTAGCATGCTCTCCATCTGTTGAAATGACAAAAAAACATTAATATGAATACCTTAATTATATTGATGTATATGATATACACTTCGTACAAAAACACTTGTTCCAAACAAGCTTTATAAAACATATAAATCCGTTAAGACTTGGTATTTATATTTCATCATCACCTATAGCAACAAATTGAGCAAGGCTTGAGTGGATGGGAAATTAATTTGTAGTCTACACATTTGGCAGAATCTATTACTAAGTTATTTAAACCCTGAGATTTTAATGCAATTAACTGACTTTTTCATCAGCCAAATAGGAAGACAATTAAGACTGGTTTGTTGCAATTGAGTTTCATATATTTACAAGTATTTTATACTCTATTTCAACTACAACAAAGTGGTGCCGGCAAGCGGCAATATTCTCAGTACTCAACTTCAAAGCTTCAAACCAGCACCTGGGCCTAGCGCACACGCCAATTGATTGTTATAAATGGCCGCTTAAATATTGTGGAAGTCTCCATAAAAAAAATCACACACGCGCACCCTCACACACGCAAGCGTAATTTATAGAAGCACACATCTTTCTAAGGTTGATCATGGATCATATTAGACCGAGTTTAACATTAACCCGAAGTTTAGTCTAAATAGTACTTTGGGCTAGACAAGACAGCCCGATGTCCGGTTCAGTTCAGCACCATCACAAGCTCAAGCTAGACCAAACTAGTCCACTAGATTGCTAAAATTGATCCAAGCAATTCAGGTCTCCCTTACATGAATTTTGGGGGCTTTTTTTTGGGGAACTTTTTTGCCTTATTTGAGAAGCAAGATTTGAACCTGTAAGCCCATAGTAATGCTTATTATCATACAAAACCTATCACAAAACATTAAAATTTAATCACAAATCCATAACAATCTCTATCAACATTTAAGTTACCTTAATACAATCCATGATAACAAACAATAAACACATAAACAAGTAACAACAAATCTATTATAGCACACACAAGTGAACAACAAATTATGGAGATATAATTTCTCAAGCATCCATGGTCTTTCATTTTCTACTCCACCTTCAATGGAACTTGATTCATCTAAAAAAAACAAATTGTATGTGTTAAGGAGACATTAGTAGTAATGAAATATGTAAACTTGAATAATGAGTATATAATTGAAAATATTACCTAGAATATTAAGAACATTGTCAGACTCTAAAAAGTTGTTAAATTCAGTCAACGTATTAGCTAATTCTAAGATAGATTGACTAGCAAGTAGCCAATTTTAGATACAAATGAGCACTTTAGTCATTTTAGGAGATATATTACTCCTATAATCATCAACATATCCCCCAATGCTAAAAGCTGTTTCAAAGCAACTGTAGATACTAGTATAGCTAATACATTATGTGCTATCATGGCAAGCACTCTGTACTTAGTTGAATTAACCTTCCACAATGTCAATATGTCAAAATCATCATCATCAATAGGAATGTCATCAACTGCATTGGTTGCAAGATATCTATCCAGTTCATATTGAGGATCTACTGATGAGATCTTTTCTTTTTGGGATACCAACCATCTACGTCCTTTTATTGGCATTTGTAATGGAAATGATGGCACTCCCAAAACAACTCAAAGTATTGGCTCTAGCATAAGAGTTCAAAGTGTTGGCACTACCAGAAGAGTTTAAAGTGTTAACACTATTAGACCTGAATGTGTGAACACTGAATTTTGTAGAAGACTTTTCAAACATGAAATACAAAGTGTTTCTTGCCTTGTTTTTCACGTACATACAAAGTTGAGAATTGGGAAAGAGTTGCTCAAATACATCATTGATGTAGGCAAGCTTGTATTGAGGATCTAAAATCACAACAATAATCAACAAAGGATTCAAATTATCTATTGCCCCCATTATTTATTAAATTTCATCTTCATGCTTGAGGACATCACCTTAAGAAGGGGTCCTTGGGCACAATAGTCTCATCCAACAACTCTTGAATCAATGCAATTTGATGGAAGCATATGTTTGTAGTCATTGTTAGTGAGCTATAAAATTGCAAGGCCACATTATAAAACACTTTTAAGAATTTAAGAAAGGCACTTGCTTTATTTCAATCTTGTTTGTTATGAGGGCCATTATGAGCTTGCCTAGATTAAGTATCCATGTTGTCATTAACATCTTGGATAGAGTAAGCAATTATATGTCTGTTATCATGCTTTGAACTTCTCTTGAAGTATGCCTCATAATCTATATTTTCATACCTCTTCTTTCAAGTGCTATTTAGAATTTCAAAGCAACATTCAACATTAACTATGTAGAATTCCATCTAGTGCAAACATCCAAGACATACATATTTTTTGCATAAACCATTTCCAGTTCACACAACTCTTTAAATTTGTCAAGATGAGCAAGGGAGGAACAAACATACCTTACAACATTTCAAATTGATTCAAAAGTGTCTTTCAATCAAATTGGTAAAATGATCCCATGCTTGCGACTGTTTCTTCTCAAATTGTTTTCTCTTCTTATTACTAACTTTTGTAGTTTCATTTTTAGTAGCAATTGTAGTAGGATTACAAGGATGACATTTTATAGTGGTTGGAGGCTGGTGAGGATTAGTGGTATTAGTGGGAGTAGAAGACGGTCCATTATAACTTAGAGTCTCATTCACACTAATATTAAGAGAAAATTAAAATAGGCCAACACTTGAAGATTGCTCACTATCCATGCTTACACAAAGATGAAAAACTCTTAATCATCAGTAGAGTTAATATAAGCACATAGAACCTTACTTAATCGATTTCTTTCAATCAGACACAAAACATGCCACTTAATTATTCATGGGACACAAAGTATGCATTATATATAGACACACACACACACACACACACACATATGTATATATATAAATTGAAGAATTCACATATACTTTCCAACGTAACATATATAGAATATAGAATCTTTAACCAAAAAAAAAACAATACATGGTGCACATTGCACAATATAGAATCTTTAGCCAAACATGAATAAAAACTATACCAATATAAAGAAATTATCAACCAAGTACATACGACGTAGTAAAACATCAGCTGATACTCGATGGAGACAATCATCCAGTAACATACCCAAAAGTAACCAAGTAAATCATAAGCAAGTTCGAATTTGTTTTTAATTATCAATATAACCATGAAGAAGGTCCATACTGCAAAATACAGGACTATAGTTGTTAAATGCATAATATGTTACTCCCTCCATTCCTATGTATAAGATTCTTTTAAAGAATACTAAAAAAATTCTAAGAAAGCTAATTACATTACTTTAAGATATTAAAGTCTATCGTTTTTCTTTAAATTATATTGTTTAACTTATGAACTACTACCTCCGGTCCTATTTATAAGACCCATTTGATTTTTTTAGAGAATCCTAAAAAAATTCTAAGAAAACTAATTACATTACTTTAAAACATTAAAATTTATAGTTTTTCTTTAAATTATGTTATTTGACTTATGAACTAATATATAATGTAATAAAATATGATATATGATATGATTAAGGGCCTGTTTGATATAGGCGGCGGGCGGTGTTTTTTTGTCATGTAGTGAGGAAAAAAAGTAGCTTATAGAATGAGACTGTTTGGTATGGGCTTCTGAAGAAAATGAGTTTATGAAGAAAATGAGTTTTTTTTATAAGTAAAAAAAAGTGACTTCTCAAAAGAAGTGACTTTCTCTCTCTCTCATAAGTCACTTTTTTTACTCCCAATCCAAACACAAGTAATTTCTTATATTCTTAATAAGTCACTTTTTTTACCTTCAATCCAAACACAATTGACTTCTAACAAGTTACTTATTTTTATAAGTTACTTATCAAAAGCCACATAAGCCAAATAAGTTACTTTTCATAAGTTATTGCCAAACAGGCTCTAAGTAATGTAATTAGTTTTCTTAGAATTTTTTTAGGATTATTTAAAAAAGTCAATTAAGTCTTATAAATAGGACTTAAAGAAATACTAGATTTAGTCTTACATTACTTTAAAGTATATAAATTTATTATTTTTCTTTAAACTATTTTGTATAACTTATATTTGTGTGGCACGTTAATTTTGTGAGCTGGCGCCCAGCGCCCAAGTTCGTGGTTATTGATGCAGAACGGTTTCAGACTCATCATTCACGATTGGATTCCTTCCATCATCAATTATGAAGATTGGCCAATTCTAAGCCTCTAAATTCAACCATATGTATACTCAACTTGTGGGTGCATGTTATGATTCCACGATTAGCTGTCTTGTGTTGCTTTACCCGGCAACTTGCCTTCATTTCCGCTTCCCCTTGCTTTGCATTCCTTTGTTTTATTATCTTATGCCTTGTTTGAAAAGTAGTATAGTATTACTGAGAGCCATTTTAAGGCAAAAACAAAATGTTGGTGTGGTTTGTAGTTTTTTTTAAAAAATATTTATAAATCACATCATTCAATTTTTCACATACCTTTCATTTATTGTTCAATATACCTTATTCTCATAAGATATGATTTTAAATGATTGTGGAGTAAAAAAGTTGTTAAATTTAATGCATAGTTAATAAGATTTAAGTTATGACAAAAATAAATAAATAAGATTTAAGATTTTTTTTAATATGAAGCATGTTCAAAGAGATTTATAAGTTCTCCTCGTGTCTTATTTATAAGAGCTGGATAATTAAATCAAATAATTTAAGAAAGTGGCTAACATTATTAATTAAAATAATAAATATGTCTAAAGAAACTTTTTGCCCCAAGTGTGCCCTTTTCACGAGGAGTAACTAAGAAAGAGAAATAAAGTATATATTACTATAATCAACTTTTTAATTAATACAATACATATAATTAATGAGAGATAAAACTCATCAAATGCATATATAATTTTTATCGGGCTCTTGTAAAAATGACGGAAGGAAAACCCTCGCTCTTGAGTCCAGTTGGCGAAAGGGTCGGATACTTTCACTGATGGAAGAGAGTGTGATCCTAAGAAAATCCATTTAGTTGCGGCCTAATCGAAGCATTGAAGGAGGTATCCCAACTTCAAGCATGTTCTTATATCGTGAATAACTCTAACCCCTTTTTTAAAATTTATGTATATAAAAAAAAAAGGACTGGAGGAGTATGAAAATACTAAGAGTATAATGCTTGTATTTTTTTTGGGGCCATAATTACACAAGACTGCATAATCATTATTGGGATGGTTATTGAAAGAACTGAAAAGCACGGGCTAGTCACCCTTCAACTTTAGTTTTAATTTTTTTTTTGCCCAGCACTCCAACTTTAGTTGCTCCTCAACTAATTTTAATCATCTGCCCCTCTTTCTAGTTTCAATTGCCAAATGGAGCCAGCGAAGTGAACTTTTGCAATTATCACTTCTATTGAAATAATAGTAGGGGATTATAAAATGCGCACAAATTTAAATCCTACCGACCGAAAAAAAAAGTGCTGATGTAATAATTCGTCCATGCCTTCACTCCGCGTGTGTTTTTGGCCGAGGGACTGATTCTTGAACGTGTCCTGAAATTATTATCTTAGGGAGATTGATATGCCATAGTTTCTTGGCAAAAAAGAAAAAAGAAAAAAGAAAAAGAAAAATATATGACATAGTTTAACAGCAAAACGAAGCCGACCCTTCATACTGATACTATTTGCTTGACTCTTAGTGCTCGTTTGGGAATTCAATAAGAAGAGAAATAAGTGACTTATTGCGAAGTACAGAGTAAATATATAAGAGAGGTTTTTTTAATAAGTGACTTATTTCTCTTCTTATTGAATTCCCAAATAAGCCCTTAATCTCTCCTCGCGTCCATAAAACTGATTAAATAAAAAGGAAAAACTCCACATAAATATCTTTTGAATTTAAAAATTCTAAATAAGTGATTTTTTATAAAATTGAATTATAAATCCCATTATTTTTATGGGTAACAGGACTTATTTAAAATTTTAAAATTCAAAATGTATTTAAATAGGATTCTCCTTTAAATAAACGAAAGCCATTCATACACTGATCAAGTGAAGTTTTTCACAATGAACCTGTTATTATACTCGATGGCGAGCATATAATTAGATGCTTTCCCAATTTAAATTGGCAAGAGCCAGCCAATGTGTAAGTTTAAGGTTATGTTTGGAATGCTCTGGAAGGAAAGAAAAGCCCAAAAAATGTTCACAATTCTTATTCAAGTGAGAAAATGTGTTTTTACTAATTTCTCTCTCCACACACTACAAAAAAATTGACTTTCAGTGGTAACAAAAGTCGCCACTGAAAAATGTCGTCACCAAGTCGTTGCTGATATAACTGTGGCTGATCTTCATTGGTGGCATTAAAATAAGTCGCCATTGAAAGTATACTTTTAGTGGCGACATTTTAGGGTCGCCACCGAAAGTCAGACTTTCGGTGGCGACTTTTGTGTCAGCATCGAAAGTGCATTTTAAAAAAAATTAAAAAAAATAATTTTCACATCAGCCTCACCGTTTCACCTACCTTGTCCACATGTCACATGTCACCGTCCACGTCACCCCCCACATCACATTCTATTCCACATTGCGCCACGTCATACGTAAATATTATAACAATTGCCTCACCAAGGTTTGAACCTAAGACCTCCTAATCAAGGAGTGAAGCACTTAACCATGTGAGCTAAGTTGAATTGTCATCCTTTAAATCAAAAATTAAATATATAAACATACACACACACACACATATGTATAATTTATAATATATAGATATTTACTAACCTATTTATTTTAATAATTTGATTAATGCTAATATTATACACAC
>JBAGKO010000017.1:8331718-8343738 GCA_037177275.1 Acacia concinna
TTCCTTTTATTATTGTTCTGCCTATTTTCTAGCTGTTATTAGGTATAGTAGTTGTAGCTTATTATATTATTAAATTATATCTAGAATATTTTCTAGTAGTGTAATTTATTAGTATAATCGGTTACGCTCTATAAATTAGGCTTCCGCAACAATAGCTACTCACTCCAAAATTAATTTCGTTTGATAAGTTTGAATCGCATCTCTCAACACACTGGGATTACATGGCCCAAGTATAACCAATTAGAGGCACAGGGAAGCTTTCCACAAGACACCGTTTTACATCCATGTGCAGAAAACTAATCAAATGATTCCAACGAGGAAATGATGATTGGATATCCAAAATTATGGAAACAAAACCTAATTATTTTCAGAAACTTGAATAACACTACCTAAACTCCTTGAAATTAATACAGAGCACCGGAATGACACGTGCAAATCGACATATTTAGGTTAAATTTGACTTTCGGTGTTTTTGTCTGGAAAATATCATACATATATTTTTGTCTAAAAAAATTATAATCTCAAGCTTGAAAACGCAGTATTGAGGGAGGTAATTTTGGGGGAGGTAGTTCTGCAGGAATCTCACTTTTGTGGTTACAAATGACTTAATCTGTAACCTAATTCCAGTCCCAACCCCTATGCTTCTTACCAAACAATGCCAATATGTTTTGACAAATGAAATTATCAAATTAGGGTGCTTTAATCCACTTACACGTTTTTTGAAAAAATTGTGTTGAGGTCCTAAGTAAGAGAATTTATATTAAAGAGGTCTTGAAAAATAAAAAAATTATTGTTAGGTTATGTAAAATTGTCAATGACGTTCAAAAGATTGTTAATGATAACCTCATAGCAATATATGGGTTATTAATTAAGATTTAACAGTAATTTTTTCTATCCCGGAACCTTTTTTATATAGATTCCTTTGTTTATAACCTCTAGGCAATTTTCCCATGTTTTTTTCACTACTCTTAATTACCAAGTCAAAGCCAAAATGATTGTGTTTATTAATATGCACGTTGTTGGATCCGCACGGTTTACTTGAAATTAACGTGAGGCTTTCACCTTTGTTAATATGCGCGTTGTTGGACTACAATTGTCGGCCAAAATATTGATTGGACTGTAACTTTTGAATAAACTTTTTTGTTTTTTGGTCTGCGTTCTTTGAATAAACTATAAATAGAAAATTCAAATTTCATGTATGTTGTATAATACTCATTGTTTTTTTATGTTTACAATAATTAACAGTTTAAAATCGTGTCCAAACACTCCAAATTATATACTCCTCTCTTCCTAAGTTTATATAAAGCACTTTCAACATTTTTTAAAAAAAAAACTTAAACTTTATTAACTTTTTCATAAAATTCAACAATTTTTTAATTATAACCTTATTTAATATATATTACACATTTATACCTTAAGAGAACAAAGTTTATATAATACTAAATAATGGGTAAAATTATACACACATATATAAATTATTTTTACTTTATAATTAGGACAAAAACTTTTCTTTTCTCTCTACCTTATATTAGGATCTGAGAAGTATAATAAATTTTTACATATTCGCTTTCTCTCTAGGTCATATTCGAGTAGAGCTTAATCAGAGATGGCCATCTTGAAAGCGTTGTGTTAATGCGTCGGTTTTAGCTTCAATTCATGTTCTATGTATAGACCTGTATTCACTATCAGGCTATCAGCACTTGAATCTGATGGGTTTTTTTTAAAATAAAAAATAAAATAACATGTAACATTTTATCTTAATGAAAATCTTAAAAAAAGATATTTAAAATGATAAAAAGACAATTCAGTGTTACGAAATATGAAAATCTTAGATTAATCTTTTGATAAGAATTTGAAATTTTTGGAATTTTAAAATTTTGTGAAATTACGTAAATACTCTTGAATTTTCACAGTAAGAGCATCTCAACCTATAGTTTAAATATATATTACTTAAATACCTATGTTGCTGTGAGCTGAGATACAATTGTTGTGAAAATCTAGAAGCTTTTATGTAATTTCACAAAATTTCAATATTCCAAAAATATCATATTCCTACTAAAGCACTGATTTGATATTTTCACATTTCGTATCACGAAATTGTCTTTTTACCATTTTAAAAATCTTTTTCTAAAATTTTCCCTCTATCTTAACGAAAGTTGACTGTTTATAGAAAACCAAGAATCTCATATGAACCTAATCATATGAGACCGTATCATCACTATCTCCTGGTTGTAAGGTGTTAGGTGTCATTTCACCCGAAGTCTTTACTGTGTTGGGCTTTTTGAAGCCTACCATAAACCAAACAATTTTTGGACTTTTGTATTCTGATGAGTTATGAAGCTAAATGTCATTTTCAATTATCGATCTACAAAATCAAAGGTGCTCATCATGCTGCCATGTCCAAAGCAACCCGACAACCATGAATGATACTCTTCTATATTATAAGATACTAATTAATCAATATTTTTAGACCCTTACTTATTTTCAAAAAGTATTAAATAATTTTTTTATGTCTGCTCATATTTTAATAAAGATAGTAGGAAGGAGTAATAATTAAGATGATATTAGCGTTTAATGTAATTTATAAGGATAACATTGAAAATTAATTGCATTTTAAGAAAAATTTAATATTTTTAATTATTTTTATTGGTTTGTGAGAATTGTTAAATTGTAACTTATAATAAAGATTAAATAGAGAATAATCCAAATTGATCACAAACACACCATATTTATTACACAGTACACACAGACCTCCTAATTTCTCAAAGACACTAGCATGTCCTCTTGCCTTTGATACAAGAGTTTGTGGAATTGTTTTACAAATATTAATGAAGCAAATAAATTTTTTTAAAGTATTAATATTTATTATTTTTAATTAATTTATCTAACTTATAAACTTATATTCCTTCCTATCTTTTTTTTATAAAGAGCAACTATCTAAATTGCGTGGTTCAAAATGCTACTCCCTTCGGTCCTTTTTATAAAAAACTTTCTTTCTAATTGAGCAAAACGAAACGGCAGTTAATATTTGTTAAAAATAATAAATGTGTTAAAAATGTCATATCTTTTCTAAAGGCCAGTTTGAAACTATAGTTTGGTAAAAACTTTGGTTGGAAACCATAGTTTAAATAAAATTGCCAAACACCCCAAAAAAATTTTGAACCATGGTTTCTCCAAAAGTTAGGTTGGAAACCATGGTTTTCATTCTGTGATTTTTTCCTGCTTTTCAATTATGAAATTATGGTTTGCGCAAACTAAGATAAAACTACTTTCACATACTTACCTCGTAATCCATAAAAGCTATTCTTACCAAAACACTTCCATTTTATCTAAACCTAGATTTTCACAAAAGCTATTCTGAAAAATCTATTATAGAAACCATGATTTGCTCCAAAAGTTATTCTGCAAAAGTCAATCCAAACGCCATCTAAATATAAACCTATTATGAAAAGGGTACAAGAGAGAGAATGAGTAAAGATATACTCCCTCCTATCTACAATATAGACGCTTCTAAAAAAGTAGTTTGGTTCACAATATAAGTTATCTGTGAAATAATTAATATTGATTATTCAGTTTTGTCCTTGTGAATAATGCTCATTTTCAATTTGCGAACTCATTACATTTTCAAACACATTTTCTAATTAGGGTAAAAGTGAATAAAATTTCAATTTAGGACATATTTAATGAGTTAACTACAACTTTTTGTTTCATGTGAATAAGTTGAAGCGCTCTATATTGTAGATTGGAAGGAGTAGTATGAAAGAGAATGAGTAGAGATATGAGAGAAAATGATTAATAAATGATTAAATGAAAGATAATTATTGATGTGTGGAGGATAAGTAATATAAATTTATTTATTTAATAGGGGTATGTAGAAAAGAAAAAGATGTTTTAAATTTTGAGACATAAAATAAAAGTTGTTTACATTATGGACCACTCCGAAGAAAGAGAGAATTACTTATAAAAAAGATAAGAATGGGTACTTAAGAGAAATAAATATGTCACATATGTATCTTTTTTTTTCAATTATACCCTTATTTATAAATATGGTACGTACATGAGAGGTAGTAAGTGGAAATTTATTGCAAAGAAATAATAAATGACATATTTAATGTGGCAAAATGAAAAATTAATTTAAATTTCAGACAAAATGAATTTATTTTTTATATTAAGGACCACTTCTATAAGAGATATTGTTCTTTAGAAAAAGAACTGAAGAGAGTATATAATCTAATGGCATACAATATATGTTATAATTAAAAAATTTATTTAATCTCAGAAAGAAAAATCAAAGGACCCTTATACTAACAACTAAATGCAGTAATTAGTATACAAAGACCCTCCCCATGAAAATTAAATTAATTAAAATGTTAGTATTATAATTTGTGTTAACATAAAGGGCTTTTAGGTCTTTTCGTAGTATTGCATCATGATGGCCGTCAATTACATATGCAGTAGTATTCTGTGTTATTATCAGGGGAAAAAAAAAGTGTGTTATTCGCTCTATTAATGAAACGGGAATTGTCTTTCTTGTTTAATGTCTAAATCAATTAGTTACTTTATTATTTATATATCTACTCTGATTTCAAATTATCTATTCAAACAGTATTGGATTATACGCAAATGGTCACTTAATTATACATGTCGGATGCGAATTAACAACAACATGCCGTGTACCATACAACATAGTATAAAATTTTGAGGGAGGTTATATGTATTGTACCATTAGTTCTTTTTTTTTTTCTTTTTTTAAAAAAGGAATCACTAGTGGTTGTGTGTGTGTGTATTATGTATATAATTATTAAAACAAAACAGCAAGAACAAGTTATTTAGAGGCATCTTGTACGAATTGTATGACTGCTAAATAATGTTGTATTTGAGGCAGTAGTTTAATTTGTCGGTCAGCTTGAAGATGACGACAAAGTCTACGATTCTTGTCCACTCAAAAGAAACTATTAACATAAGCTGTTGCCGATGAGGGACGGAGGCTATACTTCTTTTTTAAAAAACATTTGCATCAAGTCGTTTGGATATTTGCTCCCATTCATTATTTCTCAAACAAGAAAATTAGAAAATAATAGTCCCCTGTAAACTGGTGCTATATACATATGGAAAAAACTGAGGAAAGCCAAAGTCTCAGTGTCTGGATCTACAAACTTTATGTACATAGAGTATTAGCACTCTCATTTAAGTCTTTCTCACCAATAAATTTTTAAATGTGACTTTCTCGTAATTTCCATAGATATATATATATATATAGACATTTTATTCTCTACTTTTTTTCTTTAATTTGTGACGACATATACCAAAACTCTATGCAATCAGCAAAATAATGGCTCTTAGGTTTAGGTGGGTGGGAATGATTAAATGAGGTAGCTAGTTAATATGGTGATCAGCTGATCGGATTAGTAAAGTTTAAAAAACAGATAAATATATATAATCTCCTGATCATTTTGATCTATGGGTAGCACATTTGATGTTTGTATACAATTCCTGGACACCTGGATAACATTAAACAAACATATCTTAGTGTGCTCTATATATACTTTAATTAATTATTTGGGTTCTCATACTTAGATATCTAAATTATTTATAATGCATTAGGCTGGTGTGAGGGATTTGTGCCCAGAATATTTTAAAGAGAAGTTTAGTCACTATTAACTCATGTACAACTTATTAATTGATCCAAAAGTTAATTTTATAGTGGAAACTGGAAAAGACATATATAAATAGTAAATAAATCATCAGGCATGTCACAAATTTCAAAATGGTAAACTCACAAATTTCAAGCATGTCACAAATTTCAAAAATGGTAAACTCACGACTTTAATTGCTTCGTAGAGAACTTTATATACGACAGTCGTGTATATTCTATCTTATATATAAGATTGAGAGAGAATAATTTTTTTTTAATTTTAATACAAGATGCCTTATTAAAATTTTGATGCATATATACAATTTTACCCTTTATTTCACTTTGGTTTCATTGAGTAGAGTTAGAAAATTATTGAGTTTCATGACAAAGTTAATGGAATTTAAATTTTTCTTTACTTTGTATAAAAAATATTAGAAGCGTCTTGTATATAGGATTAGAGTAGTACTTCGTTTGGTTCTTTTCTTTTTTTCTGTCTCTTTTGTATTTTTAAAATTTACTTCTAACCCTAACCCTCTTTTATAGGATTAGAGGAGACCTCACACCCACTGCGTAGTTCCTCTAATCCTATCATAAGAGCTTCCTCAAATGATTCAGAATATATAACATGTTTTATTTAAATTATTAATTTTTCATCTAATACCCTTAAATGATTATTAAATTTTTAAGTAATTAATCAAACTCTTTTGCATAAACTTTCATTGATCAGACTAATTTTTGGGATTTTACAATAAATAACTAATATTAACTAACTTTAAAGTATTTAATTACATCTTACAAAACAGTTCAGGGAGTATATAATGTATCGAATCACCGTACTTTCCCTCTTCTTTTGCCTCTTTTCATATCAAAGATGCTTCGGTCCAATGATTTTTATTGCACATGTTCTAATAACCACCTCAAACTGTTTTCAAACCATTTTCTCTACGTCACAATTACTTTTTTTTTTCATATGATTATTTTGAATCTTATCTTTTTTTTTTAATTTCATCTTAATATGATCATGTCTATTACCCTAATTTTATACTCTCGTTGACCCTTAAGAGCCCAAAATTTAGTACTGCATATCCCTTTAAACTTATCAGGAACAAACCACCAATACTATATATGTATGTCTTACTGAAAAACTTAATGAGTCTTTGAATGAGAAATGTCGTTATTCTGATAACAAACTTGCCAACCAAAGTTTTTTAGGGAACTATATTCACTACTATATATACAAGTGTGTAATGAGTCATCACAAAAACAACTCAAGATATTTTGTTGTAAGTAATAAGCCTTTAGGTGTAATTAATTAATGTAAACCCTAAGCACATCCTTGTAACTTGAAATCTTTAGTTGATATATATGGTGTAAGCTTACACTTATATATATAAGCATACTCTCAAAATCCACCCGAAAAAAACAATTGAAATAGATAATCTCTCTATTACCCCATGCTCTCTTTTATCAGTCCAAACATTAAGGAGATCTACAAATGTTACAAGAAATAATTTAAATTTCTTGGGTAAAAGACAAGAGAATTGAAGGGAGGGTGAATAATACTCCTTCCATTTTAAATCATGAGAGACGTTTAACCGAATATTGTAATTTGAAGTAGTGGTTAAAAATAATAAATATATAAGAATTGTTACTCATTTTTTTATTAAAATACCTTTATCAATAATGAGATATAAAATAAGAGAGATAATACATTTATTAAAGTCCACAACTCTTTCTTACCTCTTTCTCTCTTTAAGAATGATAATTTTTATAGCCAATATAAACATTAATACGTTGGTATTAAATAGGGTAAAATTTTTTAAAAAAATTAAAATATATGATGTTTTTTAAATAGTTTTTATATTTTTAAATAGAATAAAAGTAATAATTGTTTCTTATAATGTAAGACGGTGGGGTACGGTGATAGGTTGTGCATTAATCGTCCAATAAGATGTAATTAAGGTGCTTTAATTAAGCTATATCTCACTCTACAAAATGGTATGCTTACGTTGATAAATGGACCCCACTACGAAAACCGACGTGCCCTCCACCTGGCCACGCGCACGCTACCCCACATTATTTTTTAAAAAAACCCTAATTTCCATGGCCCCTTCTCTAAAAGCAGAGCTTGTTGTTCCTATTATAATCCAGCGACCAGAATAAATTAAAAAAAATATAAGGAGAATTGTAATAAAAGAAATAATATTAAAACAATCTTATTGACAATGGAGAGCTACATTAATAAGTTAAAGAGTTATATTAATAAATGAGAGAGGTTGTTATTACACTTCTCAATAAATTATTTATTTTTTAAAATTTAAATGGCAACTCTCTAAAAATATATATATACAGTAAAACATTAGAGGAAAAAAGTCTTTGTCAGCTTCCCAGATCACAACAGAGGCTCCCCCAGAAATCAAGTGAAGCATTTCTCCGTAGTTTTGTCGAAATAGCTTTTCCTTTCCTTCCATATCGCTATTCTATTTGCTAGTTGCTACCATCTTTGATCCATTATCATCGTATGCTTTAACTTTTCTCTCCTCTCTCTCTCCCCCCTCTTCCCACTCCCTCCCTCCCTCCTCCTCTTCCTCTTTCTGCTCTCTTATTTCTCTTTGTGCTTGATTCTCTGAAGGGTTTCGCATCTGTTCTATGTTCTCCTAAGATCACTTTTCTTCTGAGCAGCCCCAATGAGAGAATTCATAATAATTTAAAAGCAAAAGGACGAGAGGGATCATCACTTGCTGATCGTCTGATGATCTTTAATCCTTTCTCTCTCTTGATGAAACAGCTCAATTAGCTAGCTAACTCCTTAATTTGGTCAAGCCCTTGATTATTCCCTTGGAGAAGCTTATCAGTTGATGAATCTAATTCTCTCCTCCCTATAATTCCGTATATCTATCTATCTCCCTCTGAGGGACAGAGCACTAGAACTTCAGAATTAGGTTATAAAGTCACATAAGAGCAAGAAACTTAGCCCTATATCGATCCATATATCAACCCTGGTGTTTCACTATCTCTTTCCTTTACCTAAATTCTGAAACAAGTGAGACACAAAACCACCTAGCTACAGAAGCTCAAGCACTAATTTTGCTTTCTTCTCTTTAAGTAGTATCTTCTTCTTTTGAATCTGTGTGTTTCAAGAGAAGCAAGTCTGGCTAATCCTTGGTGGACCGGTCAGGTGGGGTTGCCCGGAGTTGAACCGGCAGGCAACTCCCCCACCCTCAACAAACGCCACACCGATCTTTCCATTAACGATAGCAGTGGCCGAAGCGGCGGCAATCGGGAAGAAGATGAGGAGAGAGAAAACGGAGACGAGCCGAAGGAGGGCGCAGTTGACGTCGGGACGCGCCGGCCAAGGGGTCGACCTCCTGGCTCCAAAAACAAACCCAAGCCACCCATCTTCGTCACCCGAGATAGTCCCAACGCCCTAAGAAGCCACGTGATGGAAGTTGCTGGTGGAGCAGACGTTGCAGAGAGTGTGGCGCAATTCGCAAGGAGGCGTCAGCGTGGCGTTTGCGTTCTCAGTGGGAGCGGCTCTGTTGCCAACGTCACTCTTCGACAACCGGCTGCTCCTGGAGCTGTTGTGGCCCTCCATGGCAGGTTTGAAATTCTATCCCTAACAGGTGCGTTCTTGCCGGGGCCAGCCCCTCCCGGAGCTACGGGGCTTACTGTGTATCTCGCTGGAGGACAAGGACAGGTCGTAGGAGGAAGTGTTGTCGGGTCTCTAGTAGCGGCAGGACCGGTTATGGTCGTTGCTGCAACTTTTGCTAATGCGACTTACGAAAGACTTCCACTGGATGATGACGATGAGGGAGCCAGCGCCGCGGCACAAGGAGGAGGAGGAGGTGGAGGGGGAGGGTCACCAAGGGGAATCGGTAGCAGCGGTGGCCAGTCTTTGCCAGCGGGACTTCCAGATCCGTCATCTCTGCCCTTGTACAATCTGCCGCCGAATCTGATGCCCAACGGTGGTGGAGGTCAAGTGGGGCATGAAGCTTTTGCTTGGGCTCACGGAAGGCCTCCTTACTGATAAAAGAGGGCTTGGTGTTTGGGAAAAAATGAAGAATTTGATGGTGGTGTTTTGAAAGTTAGAGATAATTGGGGAATGATAGAAATTTACAGTGTTTAGAGAGTACTAAACTAGGTGTGAACTGTGAAGATGGATGAGGTATTAGAATGCTTTTGCTTATTATTAATTATGAATGTATATGATGATATGAATATGGCTCCTGCTACTATGAACTTTGTTTCTCTTTTGCTACTCTGCGTTTGGATGGGATCGGAATAAAAAAGATGATCATCGACATCTTTTGATAGGTTTCTGAATTATTAAATACTAATCCATTATAATGCTTCTTCATCATCTGCCGCTTATTTCTACCTTTAAATTCCCATAGTTGCATGCATATATCTGTATTTTTGCTTCTCTAATCATTTTACTATTATTTTACTCTCTTTTCTATAGATGCACTTGACTGAGGAATTAGTTTATTTCTTAATGAGATGATGGATGGGATCATTGATTAGACTTGTTGAACCTGATGAAAGGAGGCTTTTTGTGGCATAAAAATTCTGGGTTCCTGCCAACTCATCATCATAAAGTCTCAGAAGCAAACATAGTGCTTTCAATGACCTTCTGATATTCCAGAAACAAAAGCCAGTAGTATTGGCGAAATGCTAGGGTTTGTGAGTGATTAGGGCGGCCCAAAATCCCCAGAATTAGTGATGATATATCATCAATAGTAGATTTATTTCTGCTACTTTTAGAAATGGGAAAATTTATTATATTAAATAATGAAGAAACATCTTTATCCACTCCAGTCCACTTCCTTAAATGTATCCAGATAGGATTTATTATGCATCTGCATTAATTCAGATCACAATATAATCATGCATCGCTCTATTGACAGACTCCAAGTTTAAATTCTTCATATAAACAAGAACATATGGTGTGATGGCCATATATATTAATGCTTTTCGGTCATGTTTTGGTGTAATCGACATTCTTGTGTAGTGTGCACGCGTGAAAGAGCTTGAGCAATAGACACAGCACACGGAAAAGCAGGAAATGAGAAAATGGAGATGTACATGCATTTGTGAATTGTGAGAGATGAAATGGATCGGGGGGAAAAAAGAAGAGACTACTTTTCTCTTTTGAAGTTTTGAGACATTCGCTTTGTCGCATAGGTGCTCACCTCATGAGCACAACGCAAATTGAAGTAAAAACTTTATATATGCATCTGCTGTGTCATGTCACATACTTTATTGTTTGTTCTAGCCGAAACTCTGTCTGATGAGTACTTGGAGTAGCAATCTCTCTCTCTCTCTCTCTCTCTCTCTCTCTCTCTCGTTTTGGATGAGATCCTATCAAATAGCAGAAACTTTTGACATGGCCCTCCCACGTGGTGAAGGAGTGAGTACTAGTCGCACGAAGAGATGATCAAAAAGCATACTTTGGCATAATGGGGCTGATTGTATTTGTGTGTTGTCCCATGGCTACACCATGCGTGCACTAACTAAGGTTTCTGCAGCCTCACTTACTGACTCTGACTCTCTCTTCTTCCTCTAAGAATTATTTTCAGTTTTCTATGTTTGATTGAAAGAATTGATTGCTTCCGAGGACAGTACTGAGAGACGCTCAGTCATATCACACACAGATACAAGCCCTTTGGCTGCATGTCCTATCCCTCGTGCGAACTCCAGCATTTTCCATTAAAATATGCACCCACTTATATATAAAAATATATATTTGGGAGAATTATTGAAGTTACTTCTAAGAAACATATTTAATTACAAAAAGATCTCTTTTAATTACCTGTCATTGGGACTTACTGAAGTCTATAATAATAATAATAATAATAATAATAATAATTAATTTCCCCTATATATTTTCGTAGCCCCTCTTTTACTATTAGTATCCTTCTTTTATCTCTCTGAATTCATTAAGGTCATCACTTTATTGGAAAATTAAATCATGTGGAAACATGGGATGATTGATACTTTTTTTTGGCCATCCTATTGATACTTTTATTTGGAGTTACAGAGAGAAACATTATATATATATATATATAATGACCCTTTATTTAATTTTGTGACCGATATTGGGGTTCTGTGATCGAACGACAAACATTATATACTTTTTTTTTTTTTAATCCATACTGAAAAACAAACAGAGTACAAGTTATAAAGATCTACTAAAACTGTAATTCTTTTCATCAAACTCCCACCTGTCCTGAAATTGGATGTGTGGGGGTTGGTCTAGGATACAAAAATTATCTACTATTCTATGGGCTAACTTAGCCAAATAGTCTGCCATCTGATTATCTTCTCGAGGCCTATGAAGGAAGTTTATCTGCCACTCCCTGTGCACGAAATTCCTAGCTTCATC
>JBAGKO010000017.1:8343838-8363530 GCA_037177275.1 Acacia concinna
TATGGTAAATTAAAAAGTTATAATGGTTATATGGTCTTTTTCTCTGGATTACAGGATCCCTACATCCTGATTAATGAATATTAGCTGTGTAATCGTGATTACATTAAATAATGTAATATGGATTACATATGTAATCCTCTTTACATTACAATAAGTACAACCAAACGCTGTAATCAACCTGATTGCATAGGATTACATGTAATCATATCCCATATAATTGAACCAAACGGGCTATTAATAAAGTATTGATTATTTGATTTCATTTTTCAAAACTACCCTACTTAAAATTTTGATGTAACTTTTCATTTGTCTGCTTTTCATAATGTAATTATGGCATTAAATAAAGGCAAATATAAATTCAAATTTTCAAACAAATTTAAAAATTAGAGAAGTAGGGATTAGGGTGAATTTTAGTTCTGGACATAATATCATTATCTCCTTTTCCTCTCCCCCTCCTCTCGACTTCTAGGGTGGTAGGAGTTCTTCTCTAATCCTTGGATAAGCTTTTCTTACAGTGTCTCCCTCCTTGGCTTCGGCCATGGATGGAGACATCCTTATTTTGTTTTAATCTTCGTTTATTTTCATATTTTTTTAGGCTTTTTATTATGACGGTGTTAATTTTCTTTATGACAATAAATTGAGTCGAAAGTTTTAATGGCAACAAATCTCACCTGATGGATATATTTCTCAATTTTGGGGTTGAGATTTAGTTACTATAGTCTTAGATATTGTTGGCTCTATCATTCATTCAAAGGACCATTTTGGGTGCTTTTCCCTTTATGAGATCTTCTCATAAGTTTTTATTTTCAATAACCAATATGGTTATTTTATTGCATATAAAAGCAGTTGTTCCTTTTAGATGGTTCTTTGAACAATCACTTATCACAATGGTTTTGTTGCTAATGGGGCGATGACAGCGTTTTCTACCCACATGCAATAGATTCCAATGTAGGGATTATGGAGGTGGTAGGGTTATTGGATGGGGCGGTGACTCCCTCTCACCTATTTTAGGGTTAGATTATTTTTAGAGTTTTCTTATTAGCGTTGGGCTTTCTTTTTGCAAACATTTTAGTTTGGGCTTATATCTCTTATTGTATTAGTTTTAATGAAATACTCCATTCGATCCTAATTATAAGATCTAGTTAAAAATTTGATTTGATCATAAATATAAGACTCTTATTCACATTTTCTCTCATATTTAATTAATTTTTTTTCAAACTACCCCTGTCAATACTCACTTATCTATTTGTGGTTATTAGGATCAAAGAGTAAGTTTGGAAGATTAAGTCATATTATAATAATTAGGTAATTTAATTAGTATTCTTAATCCCTCCAAAAAAGTCAACAATATCTTATAATTAGAATTGGATGGAGTATAACTTTTTGGCAAAAAATAATAATAATACTAATGATTTACTCACCTATCTTATGTCTAGCGATAGTTGGATGTGATCATACACTTACAAATCATTTACATATCTACTACTCCTTTGATTTTATATATAGGACAGAGAGAAAATGATTTTTTTAGTCAAATTTATAAGGTACCTCATTAAAGTTTTAATGTGAATGTACTATTTTACTCTTCATTTATTACTGTGTTAACTTTATTTTCATTTGGTATTATGTATATTAAATAGGAAGAATTTTATTGAGGTCTCAAGTAAAAAAATTAACATCAGAATGGTCTCTATTGACAAGTGAAAAGTTATATTGACAAGTTGGGGAGTTAGTTAAGACTTATAAAAAATTGAACTTCTTTACTTAAAATCTCAATATAATTCTCCTTATAAAGTTGAAAATTTGTTAGATTCTATAGTAGAGTTAATGAAATTTAAGGTTTTTATTTTTCTGTATAAAAAATGTTGTAAGTGCCCAATATATCGAATTAGAGGAGTACTAATTAAAATTTTTACGTTAATAACAAGACTAATTATAGCATACATTTGTCGTTGAAAGTTTTATTTACGAGGAGGTTATTAATTCTTAATGAATTTTTGTGTGAACCAATTTGACCTTGCGCATTTCAAAGAAGACCATATCTAAACGTTGTTTTCAAATCTGAAGTCTTAAAAGTAGGATTAATATATATATATAAAAAATAAAGGATATAGTGAGATCATGTGAGCAGCACATCCTCGAAATCATAATGTTGACTATGGCTTTGGCTTTGTGCTCCATGACTATCAAACTAACAACTAAATTTGTAGAATTAATTAATTAATTAATGATTTATGAGCCAATTAATGCTAAAGAGGCGGACATTAATGATGGTTTGAACCAAGAAATAGCGGCAATCATGATCTCTCTCTGTGACTACTTCCCTAGGGGTGGGCATAGTGCAGGGCCTAGCCCATGCCCATTGGTTGATTTAGGTGAACAGCCTGTAAAATAAAATATATTTAGTTCGGTACCCAATCCTTAGTACTTTTAGGCTGTGTGGGATGGATTTTTTTTTCCCTAAATTCACATATCATCATTCTATAATGCTATTATAAAAGATAGCACGATAGATATCATTCATAATTTTTTATTAGACCTGTAAAACCATGTGGTAATAAATGGGTAAACGCTTGATTACATTATCATCTCAACAACAAATAAAGTAAATGAAGAAATGATAAGGTGGTGGGTAAAAAAAACAAAAACATTATTTATAAATAAATAAATCTACAAATTGAGTCATAAAATTTAAAATATTACCAAAGGTGCTTCAACAATTATTAAATTACATTCATATCCCATTAAAAGTAAGGTAAAAATACTTATAGATATATATTAAATAATATATATTTTAAATAAAATTATAAATATTTATAGGTAGGGCCAAATGGCAAATGGGTATGGAATTACCTCTTACCTGATGCTTGACCCTTGACAATAAGTCTTGCCTAAAAATGTCTTAACCTTCAATGGCCATTTTTTGGATTGGATTGACCGGGCTGGAATGGACATACTGGGCCACTGAGCACTATGCTCATCCCTACACCCCTTAGTATATTTTAGATTTTTTTAAAGAAAAATTTAGATGAATTTGGTCCAGGGCTCACCCAAGTCTAAACATATTTTAGTATTAAATAGTGATTATAGAAGTACTTATATATTGTTCACCAATAAGATAGTTTTATCCGCAACGTGATTCATAGTCTCCATCTTATAGGTTACAAATTGGCTCTAACTAACTAGATTAACTCTATTGTTACATGTTTTAAATTTTTATTGACCAGCAATATACCCCCTCCAGTCTATAATAATATAAGGTATTTTAACTAATTTACTTAAAATAAAAAGTGATAGTTAACTCATTATATATATATTAAGTTTTAAAAATTTTCACTTTTACCCTATTAAAAAGTGTGTTTGAAAATTTAATTAGTGGATCAATTGAAAATCAACAGTAATTATAGGATAAAATTAAAAAATAAGTATTAATTATCTTATAAATAATTTATATTTTAGATCATGTTATCTTTTTTAAAAAGGTCTAATATTATTATGTGTCAGTGGGGTATGCTAGATTTTAATAGTACTCTATAGATTAAGAAATATCACTATGATGCCTTTTTGGGTAAGAAACCAGGTGATATCCTTTATCAAAAGTCAGAGACTAATCTTCCCGAGACGTAGAGATCACTGTTGATGTTTTTTTTTATTTTTTTATTGATGATAATCACTTGTGATGTTTTGGTTCTTAATATAATGCACAGAAATATGCGCATCAAGTCCATTTGTCAAGATATGGGCCTTCACTGATTCTTACACTATTCTTTATGATTTGGACCGGACCAGCTCCCATCATTCATTCATTCCTCATATTTCATTCGGTCAGTGAAATTCAAATGAGAAGATAACAGAGCTACGTATTATATGTGTAACAAAAAACTATTATTTTGAAAGAATAAAGAGTAGAGTAAAAAGTCAAATAAAATAATATTGATGTAAAAAATTCATGATTGACATACAAAAACAAAATCCAAGTAATGTTAAGAATAAGAATTGATGAAGGGGGAACCCATCGTCTGTGGATTCAACTGACGATGGGGTTGGATACGCTCACAAATGGAGTTATGTTCGATCCCTGGGAAGATCACTTAGTTGTGGTTCCAGTCGCGGCGCTTGAGAAGATATTCTAGCTCCAGATCCTAACTCCAGGGTACTTAGGTTAATGCCTGAGGGTAATTGACGGCTCGCCTTGCCCGACATTCCTATCACCTAAGAGGAATGGAGATTTCGCCTTGTTTTTAGATCGTGGGTGAGCCCGACCCCTTCTAAAAATTTATGTATAAAAAAAAAGAATTGATGAAGGGGGAAGAAAGCGAAATGACCCATTGCAATAAAGTGTAGTATCTATGTTATCCACAATTATACAAATAATGATTTTACGTGTTCTAACATAAACAATAATTTCGACAGGCTTTAAAGGCAAAATTAAAGGCTTATTTAATTTTCAAACAATCAATATCGACAGGCTTTAAGCCCATCCTTAATTTCGGCAACAATGCTTCAAGTGACTGGTATAAAGGATGAGGGAGTAAGTCCTTGTTAGGTCATTGTTGGCATTTAAAAAAAATATAGTCCCACTATGCATTTAAAAAGTTAATTTTTACTATAAATATAAGATATAATTTTTATGTTTATCAATTTTTTTAAATGTACTTTATAGATGATCTCTAAACAATAATCAGAAAGAGCTGATAAATGAATTAAGAAATATGATTATGTTATTTTAAAAAATAAATGTCATATTAATTATCTCAATTAATTTTTTTAATTTAATTAAATTAGATAAATAAGTTATATTAGGACAGAAGGGATAAGTTTAAAATAAGAGTGAGTTCGTGCGATTTTGTAAACTAGAGGTTCAAAACAATTGTAAATTCAAAAACTCAATCTAAAACGTTGAGAACTATAATTATGATAACCAGAGTTGTCTCATGACTCTCATCCAACACAAGCAAATTGTGGATATTACCATATAGAGTGAGGGTTTCTCTGTATTGAGGATTAAATTGTTGTTCCTCACTTCCTAGTCATTATTTATGCGTATGTGTGTGTACATACAGGGACACCCTTGGAAGCATAAGAGTTCAGTTTCGTATAATTCAGATTAATTATGTGGCCCACCATATCCTTAAACAAAAGGTCAATATAAGGTGGCAAATTAAGAGCAGTCCCAGTTAGATAGCCAGATAGAGCTCAGATTATGAACCATCCCACAAGAATTCAAAACGGTCTCCCTCTAATCCCTGATATTTTTCCTATCACCACTCAGATATTTATCCTTTTTTATATACTCTTTATGAACCCTAGTCACTTCCTGTGCCAACTCAGGCAAACTGTATTTCGCAGCAATGGTGTACATACCGGAGATGGACGGCGACGACGACATTGACGAATGGCAACATGTTCAGCGCCCATTTTCTGAGGAATCCTCCTCCACGGTGAACCAATCGAGTGATGAATCGAACAATTTTGTGATTGAGGATAATTACCTTCTTCACGATCGTCAATCTGCCTCTGTCGTGCCGGAGAACCCTGAAGATGATCAATACACGTCGCCGCCGCCGCCATCATCACCGGCTTCGGTGTCCGCGTCAGAGTCGGAGTCGTCGAGTTGTGTGAGTGGTGAGGAAAGGAATCCGATTCCGTCGCCGTCGCAATCGGAATGGCGGCTTCGATTGGCTAGTGAGGGATGGAAGCTATTGAAGCTGCGGTACGAGGGGATTAGAGACGGTGTCGTTCGGGTGGCTTCTAAAGTTCGTGATTATGCAATATGCGTGGGGGCGTTTTGGTCAATTACGTACGTAACAGGAGCGGTGATGGCGACGGCAGCGTTGTTGGTTTATGTGAGGATTCAACGTCAACGCCGGCGCCAGCGGTGGATGCTTCATCAGCAAAGGGTGGATCATATGGCATGGCTTCTTAAGGAGAAAGACGAGGTGAGTTTTCTACTTTCGACTTTCTGCCAAAAACCCCTCACTTTTAGTTAATTACATTTATACCCCGGCGCTACATCCAACTACAACCCTATTGCTCTGCTGGCGCCTTATATTCATTTTTTTTTAAAAAAATGAGAACGTATTAGAAAATTAGGAAAAGTTTTAATATATCAATTTTAGTTTTAATTTACGTAAACAATTTTAACTAACCAATTAAAGCAAATAGGAGAGTAATAATTACAAGAAAAAATGACATGTTTTCATTTCGCCATAAATTTAATTACATCTAAATACTTGTACTCCTTTTGCCCTATGCATAAGTTAAAGAGATAATTTTTTTTCCTATTTATATAACTCACATCGTTGATTTTTTTTTTTATGAAAGAATTTCATCCCCATTTATTACCGGGTATACTATTAATTGCTTGAGAAGCATATATATCTCTATACATATATTAAACATAAATAAATTTAAAAAATAGTTAATGAGATTTAATAATTTTTTATTTGGTGAAATATGCTGAAAATTAACTTATAAATAGGATAAGAGAAGTGGTCACTTTAATCCTAACTATAGGAAAATGTTAACTAACTTTAAGAGTTATATGTGGTGGCAATTTAAACTTGTAAAAGATATCTAATGTTTCAATTTAATGATTTAATCTTTAATTGAAATTAAAAGCAAGTAAGCATTGTGTTTTGATTAAGGAGAGGTAAAAAATTTTCGGCCAAAACATAGAGTGTAATATTAAAAGAGTTAACTATATACCATAGATGTGTCTTATATTCCCCAATCACAAATATAAAACTCAATTGATTTTATTAGGGAAATTAAAAAAATTGCTTAATTATATTATATATTATGTATCATTATATTATATATCAATTTATAAATAGGATAGATTAGTTTGAAGAAAATAATGAGTATAAATATTTTATAGTATATAATTTAGTTTTCTTAATTTTTTTTAAATTAACTAAAATTTATATTTAAAACTGAAAATAGTATTTAACATCAAAAGCCGAAAGGCATGTACACGTGAACATCACTTTTGACTAAGGGACTACTTGTTTTAATTTTTGGGTTAATGGGCATTATCAAATGCAACATTTTTTAAAGCATTCGTCTCCCTCACATGCAACCTTTTACCCCACCCATAAAATTTTTGCTAAAACATAAAATTGAAAGAAAATAATTAAAAGCCCATCTTTTTATGTGTAATTATTTATGCTCCCGTTTTATTATTTGTATTTTCTAGTGTAAAATGTTTGTTATATATTATAAGTATTTATCGAATCTCAAAGCTGCCAATAAAGATTAGCTAAAGTGGTAAAAATTTTACAAATAATTTAGGGTGTGTTTGGAAATACGATAGGATAAGTAATTTATTTATAATTGGACTTATGGATAAGTCAGATTAGATATAAGTCAGATTATGTATGTTTGGATTAACAGTAGTATAAGTTACTTATATTAAAGTAAAATGTGTTTGGTTGATATGTTAAAAAGTAACTTATTGTAATAAATGACTGAAAAGGACATGAATATTAGTGAATATATATACATATATATTTTTAAATTTAAAAATTATACCAGAAAAAATAAAAATTATAAGATCTAGTTGACTTTTTTCATTTCTTTAAGCTCTCCAAAAAGAACTAACTAGGTCTTATAATTAGGACTTGAGAGAATCTTATTACATGTAAATATATTATGATATTTATACTACCTTCGGTTTTAATTATAAGATTTAGTTAACTTTTATCGCTTCCTTAATCTCTCTAAAAAAAAACCAACTAGGTCTTATAATTAGGATTGGAGGGAGTCTTAACATGTAAATATATTATGATATTTATACTACCTTCTGTTATAATTATAAGACTTAGTTGACTTTTTTCGCTTCCTTAATCTCTCCAAAAAAAACCAACTATGTCTTATAATTAGGATTGGAGGGAGTCTTATTACATATAAATATATTATGATAAATTTTAATTCTTTAAAATGATATAATTAGCTTTCTTAAGATTATCTAAAAAAGCCAACTAGATCTTATAATTAGGATAAAAAAAAATATTTTATAACATAAAAAAAAAAGGCAAAACATCCGTTTTGCAGTTTTAAGCAACAATTCTATGCTTACCAAAATAAGATCTTATTTAAAATAAGTTCAATAAAATAATTAGAATTCCAAACACCCAAATTATTTTCCATCAGTTTCAAATGTCCGAATTGAACATAAACGACTGATTTGGGCCCTTTATTGGGGTCCCAAACACACATTTAGCTGTTTTACTTGTCTTTAAAATTTAAGAACTAACTATTGAAAAAGTACATTGACTGATAGTATATAACTTCTCTGCATGTAAAATAATGCTATTTTTTTTAGGGAAAATTGTGTTGAGGTTCGAGTAAGATAACTTACATTAAAAAGATCTCGTGAAATCGCGTAATTGCAATAAAGTCTCAGTTAACAACTTTATGGGTTACCATGAGGTTGTCATTAACAACCCCATGAGCGTTATTAGCAATTATATGGGACTATATTGTAAATACGCGATTTCACGAGACATCTTTAATATAAATTCCCCTGCTTGGAACCTCAACTCAATTTTTCCC
This sequence comes from Acacia concinna, assembly GCA_037177275.1. Taxonomy (NCBI): domain Eukaryota; kingdom Viridiplantae; phylum Streptophyta; class Magnoliopsida; order Fabales; family Fabaceae; genus Acacia; species Acacia concinna. The sequence continues at coordinate 8,352,395 of JBAGKO010000017.1, forward strand.
TTTTTTTAATCATTGTTTAAAAATTAATTGTGTTTATTAAGACGATATGGGCGTGAAATGAACCCTAAACTCACTTTTAGAGGGAGAGAAAATAAGGAAGGGGAGAAAATTGTGAGAAAAAACTCTAAAAAATAGTGGTAAATTTTTCTCCTCTCTCGTTCCTTAATTAAAATATATTTGGACGTTTATCTTATTCTTAAATATAATATATAGTTTGTATATTTATAAATCTTTTTTTAATTTACCCGTAATGATACTTTTTCAACAATAATCAATTAAAGGAGAAGATGGAATGAAGGAATTAAGAAAAATGATTAGAGTGTTTTAAAACATACATGTCATATTAACCAATTTAAGTAACTTTCTTAATGCAATCAAATTATATAACTTTATATCATATTAAAGTGCAAAGGAGTACCATTTTCAGAAGTTTTCCTTGCTAGTTTCTCCTCTCCTCTATTTTCTTTTCATCCAAATAGGTAAGTCATAAAGTAAATCTTATAGAAGAGACGCATGACGGTACAAATACTTGTGTGCAGAGGATAAGCGATCTCCTACTTCAGATTGCCCATTTTAATGAAGTCTTATCGTCAAGGCGCAAGGTTCCAGTGCTCCGAATAAGTGGCTGATTAGGCGTTTGGGTTGGGAGTGAAAGAAGTAATTTTTTATGATAAGTAAATTATTAAAAGTGATATCAGACAAAAAAAAAAAAAAGTCATTTATTAGAAATGATGTTTAGATTGGAAGTAAGAGATGTGATTTGTTGAAAGTAGGAGAAATAACCCGTGTTTAGATTATGGTAGGAGAAAGTTAGCCAAGCACTTAGATAATAAGAAGCTATTTATTTTTAGTTGAAAAGTTACTTATTGGCGGCTACTGATGTTATTAAACACTACTGCTTATTTAGAATGGTGATTAAAGTTTTCAAAAATAATTTTTTAACTGTGATTTATATTGTATAAATATACGTGTATGTGACATGAATTTTGTCTTAACATACATAAATGTAGTTATGATAACTTGATAAGTAATATCAAACAAATTAAATAGTACATTTACATGAGTTTTAATTTGTATTCTTACTTCTTCTATAATGTAAACCCCACACACACATCATGCTTCTTTCTTGGCTAGAATATAGATGTATATGCTTCACACAAATCCACATACCAATCCTAGGAGCTCAGACACATTTTTCTTTAGTTAGTTTTCCATTGTATTTTGACTGTTTGACCAAATTTGAATGAATCTAGGAGCATTATTATAGATAAACTGAAAAATATAATTATTTTCACGTCAATTTTTTTATCTAATTGACGTTGTAATATCAATTTATCTATCTCCTACGTACATGTTGTTTGAGCAAAATTTCGTAAAGAGATAAATAAAAAAATATAAGCAGGTCTCTGACAATAAAAAAACTTTAGAACCAAAGATATAAATCCAACATGAGATTTCAAAAAGGTTTTATTAGATTCTCAAGAGAAGATACAATGGTTTCAAAAAACCAATAGAGTAAGTGAGTCGCATCAGATCATCCCCTCCTAGTCTCTACCATGGTTCTTATATAGTTAGCCTTCTACTTAGATTCATTTTCCCCCAACCCTTAGAATCTAGGAGTTAGCTGCGATGTTCCGAGATCTAACCCGTCTAGCCCAACAATAATAGGCTAGTGAGGATACACTGTTTATCATGGCTTCACGTGTCGTTCATTAATAGCTTGTTTGTTTTCAATTTTTAAATTTAGGTTTACGCAAGTCAAGATAAAACTCTTCTCACATACTTACCTCGTAAAATGTAAAAACTATTCTCAAAAGTTAATCCAAACAGACACTAAGTGTTTTCACTTTTGAAACCGCGGTTTGCGCAAGCCGAGACAAAACTCCTCTCACATATTTATCTCGGAATCCGTAAAAACTATTTTCAAACCATGGTGCCAAACAGATACTAAGTCTTTAGAGGTTGCTACATGCAAAGCTTGATTCCAGAGTCTTGAGTTGATTCTGGGCTAGAGTCATGGGCCATTGCCTGATTGGATCTGAGTGTTTGACCTTTATGCTGTCCGGTTCAATTCCGGTTTTTGTGCATACACATGTTCTCTCTCTGTTTTTTTTTAATACATACTGAAAAACAATCAGAGTACAAGTTACAAAGACCCACTAAAACTGTAATTCCTTTCATCAAACTCCCACCTGTCCTGAAATTGGATGGGTGGGGGTTGATCTAGGATACAAAAATTATCTACTATTCTATGGGCTAACTTAGCCAAATAGTCCGCCATCTGATTATCTTCTCGAGGCCTATGAAGGAAGTTTATCTGCCACTCCCTGTGCACGAAATTCCTAGCTTCATCAATGATATCAAGAAATGGATGGTCACCTGTGGTACCTCTCAAAATGAGGTTAATAGCTTCCATACAATCAGAGTGAATGACCACTTTTCGAAAACCCCTAATCCAGCATAAATGTAGTCCATTCAGAATTCCCAAAACCTCTGCAATCACTGGTGGAGTATTAATAAGTTTGCAACTAAAACCATATATCCAGTTACCACCATGATCTCTAAGGAGACCTCCGCAACCGAACATTATATACTTTTATATTTTAAAGTTTCATATGTATGGTTTAATTGAACTATTTTTTTAATCGAACTAGTCTGTTAGATTTTCTTAAAGTTAAACCAATTATGACATGAAGAGCAGTAGCCTAATAAACTATATAACTCTATTTTTTTAATGTATTCCCTATGATAGGCATATATATTTTATGAATTTCCACTACTTTAAACAAATGTTATTGATCACTTAGCTATATTTTTCTTCCTAAAAAGTTTGGAGAATTGAGCTAACCTTGTTAAAGTTGAGAAAATTTCTTGGGCGCAGATCACATGAATAATTGAATTGAAATTTACACTTCCATGAAAAAAAGGGTTAAATAGTAATTTTGTACTAGAAATTGTCAATGAGAGGCATTTTTTCCCAAATTTTTTTTGAAACAATTTTTCCCTCGCTGTTATTCTAATTAATTTTGACTCTTAGTTTATCAAATATTTTAAACCAACTTGTCTTCGTCTCTCATATTAAAGGACACTTTATCTGAGATTTAAAGATTTAAATCTCAACCTGTTTAAAATCTCACCTAAAAATTAAGTGCAAAGACAGGTAACTGTGCCACCATCCTACAAAGAAAAAGTTTTAGATTTAACTATGAAAAAAAAAGAAAGTAGACAACATGTGAGCTTTTTGAATAAATTTGCACCTTCGTAAAAATGATGAAGTTAATATGTAAATTGTTAACTCAACATATTTAATCAATTAATTATCAAAATTAATTAGGATAATGACAATAATAAAATTGTTCCCTTTTTAACACTTTCAAAGCAAAATTACCTATAGAAAAAATTGCTTATGGCAACAACTTCTTAACCCTACAAAATAATGTTTCTTATATATATTGGATCAACTTTTATTGATTGGATTATTTGTACTTACTATTTCTAATTCTTAATAAAAGATATAATTGACTAATTAAATAGAATAAAGAAATTTGTTAGGTTAATTATTTATAACAAATGTAAATTGATTTTCTTAAAGTACTCTTTTTACTCATGGTTACTCTTTGATAAATTCCTTAATACGCAAAATCAGTTAGGACATTTTAGAGGAATATTATAAATTTGGGAAATAAAGTGGATTGAGATGTTATTTTTAAAACTAAATCTGACCTCCTAACAAACTCTTATATTAAGAACCTGAGAAAGTATTTTCTTTAGAATAATTTTGAAAGTTTTCTATTAACTGCAATAGAATTTTAAAAAACAAGTATTCCAATTTTGAAAATTCTTGATGAGCTAGTATCAATATTAAAGCTTAAGCTCATTGCTAATAATTAATTATCCATACCTCGTGAGGTGAAAAACACTATAGCTTATATCAGTAACGTACATTTTCCACGTGTAATATAAATTGCAATCCCATCTTACATTCATAAATTCAAGTATTATCTGCTCGACTTATATCAAACTGAAAAAATGTTGGTTCCCAAAAATTCTTCAACTAATCTGTTACTCTCTCCAACCCAAATAATAAGAGACGTTTAACTAAATTTTATGATTTGAAGTGGCAGATAATAACAATAAATATGTTATAATTATTATTTGTTTTTTTATTTAAATACTCTTATTAATGAGAATATATGAAATAAGATAGAGAATACCTATATTAAAATCCATCACTCTCTTTTCCCTACCCCCTTCTCTCCTCATAAATGATAATTGTTATGGTCAACATAAATATTATTACATTGGTATTAAATAAAGATAAAACTGTAAAAAAAAAAAATTAAAATACAAGACATTCTTCATGTATTTTTTATATTTAGGATAGAGTAAGGGTGGCAATTCTCTCTTATAATTTGGGATTGAGGGAGTTTTAAATTGATTTGAAACTAAAGGGTTGGCAGATGTAATCATTTTACAATTGGTAAGCGCATGGCTATGCTTTAATTAAAGTGTCATGAATTACAGATAGAGGTAGTCATTTTACAATTGGTAAGTGTATGGCTATGATTTAGTTAAAGTGTCATAAATTATGGAGCAGAGAGTATTAATTTGTTGTTCAAAGTTTCCAACTACTTAGCTTAGATAATGAGTACTTTCCTAAAATATAAAAAATGATTATTTATAATTAATACGTAGAGGATTTGTAATAATTTAGTAGCGGGATGTATTTCTTTTCTTTTTTTTACTCTCCATGACATAGCCCACACCGTCATATATTGGCAATTAGGTATCCGACCTATATGACGCTGTAGATTGATTTGTATATTCTACAATGAGATGATTTAATAATTATTTAATCACTAACAAAATTATTTGTTACTCAACGGAAAAGGCAGTTGAATAATAAATGGTTTATTAAATTCATCTTATCCTATAATGATTTAAGTATATAGTATAATATACTCAGGGAAACATCAGGTATGCATGTAACTGTTTATTTTAAAAAGGCGTCCTTCCACATATAATGGAATTGAGTCAATTGCAGTTGCATTGCATAAAGGTATAGGGATTATTTATTTAAATAAATTAAGAAAAGGAAGAAAAGAATAATATTCTAGCGTACAGTATATATATTTAATAGCTGGGACATACATAATGAATGGGTAATTCGTTAAACAAATAATAGCGAGAGCAAAAAACGAGGTGACATGTGGGGTTATAATTAAATAAATTTAGTAGAATTATTCAATGCACCCTATCCACAACTTTCACCTCCCAATCTTTCAAAGACAAGAAAACTTTATTCACATGATTTTTTGTGTTTCTTCCTTTTTAGCTACTAATTGTCCAAGTAGTAGAAAACCGAAAAGGAAGAGCTAATTACTTAACCTTTATATTAGAGAGAATCTTTTCATCCGACTCAGACGTGTGTTTTTGTCACTAACCTGTCGAGTTTTGCAACTTTTACATCACTTACTTAATTTAAATGTGTCGATAATATATTAATATGGAAATATGATTGCTACTTACACAATAAATAATATAGCCACACTGATGCCAAAAAAAAATATATATAGCCACACGGTAAAAGGCATAAATTCATTCAACGTACTTGTCTACTTAATTTTATCATGAAATTCAAAAAGTCATGACGTTAAGAGTATCTAAGTGCAAGGGACTAGAGTATAAGTACCATATCTAATAGAAATTAAAATAAAAATAGTGGGTAAACATGGGGTAAATCTTAACTAAGCTGCTTTAGCTATTCTTGTAGCTAAGAATCTTGTGCTAAGCTTCATTTTCATTCTTAATATAATATCTAACTGTAAAGTTGATTTTGATCTTAAATGTAAGATCTATTTATTATATTTGTCAATTTTTCCTCATTTAATGCTCCTTTAGTAATAATCAAGTAAGAGAAATAAAAAAAATAAGAAAGATAATTAGAGTGTTTTAGAAACAAAAACATATAATTTTAACTAAGTTAACTATAACTTGTATCTAATTTTATCAAACTAGTTAAATATGTTTTATATTAATAATTGGAGGGACCATTTGATCTTGTGGTAGCATTGGAATTAAGTTGATTGTGGAGGGAAAAAGGAGATAATGGCAAACTGACAAAAAATTTTATAGGAGTATTAATTACTATAAAGTCCTAAGGTAAAATCATAATGTCAGAAAAATTCAATAACAAGCTAAGTGAGAAATATTGATGGATTGTCAAATCTTACCATGTATAATTATATTTTTTCCTTATAGCGACTCACCCGAGTTTTATTGTAAGGCTGAAATGGGCTCCAAGGAGTAATATTAATGTGAATGGGATTGAACGTGAGTGTGTGTGACTAGTTACAAGTTGGACGCAGTTAATTTTTTCCCCCAACACAATTGCAATGCAAAAAAAAAAATTACGATGACAACTAAACACCCAAAATAACAAACTAAACTTCAGAAAAGAGGGAACCAAACTAGAAAAAACAAACAATATGACGAAGGAAGAATATAAAACCAAATAATAGGAATTTTCTTAACGTCATATGCCCACAAGGCCAACAAATGTGACAGAGGTTGATATACCCAATTCAAAGGACAAGACACTTACAATAGAGCTTTGACAATCGCCTGGCTAATAAGACACTCTAAAGTTCTTTTTCTTTTAATTTCTTGTTAGGGGATAGATTAGTTACAGTAACAAGAAGTTGTAACAGTTTTAGTTTAATAGTTAGTGGATGTACAACTGTCAGTAACTTATAACTCTGACTATATATATAAAGACACATGTCCATTATTTCAAGCTTATACAATAAGATTCAGCTTTCATTCTCAGATCGTCTTCTATCTCTTCTCTGTAGTATTTCTCTTTAATTTTCTAAGAAAAAAAGATAAGTGGAGACGATTCTTTGTGCGGCAGACCTTAGACCGATGAGAAGTCTATTTAAATATCCAGCAATAGTTTGAAAATCATTTAGTTTTGGAGGCTGCGTGTTCCGTAGTTTAATATTATTTGAACATATATTATTGTAGACTACAGAGCCCACTAATGGCAGGCTATGGCATTATTTGTTCACAATATTTTATATTTTAAACATGGCTCTATTCGTTGTTTATTTGCCTTGGTCTTTGCGAAGGTAAATATATAATACATATTCAAAAAGGATAAGCTCTCAAGGTGGTGGGTTTTTAATTTGGTATCACCATCCTCTCTCAGTTTTATTTGTATGATTTAGTTTCTATTTTTAAAAGCATCTGTAGCTAATTAACAAAATCATCCAGTCTCCAAAAGTGTTGAATGTTTTATATGGTAGTGTTTAATCATTTTAAAAGGAATTATTTTAGTAACCTATGAATGATTAAGAATTTATGTTGGAATTAATTTTTTTTCAGTTTTGAGATTAGCATTATTTAATTTATACTAACCCCTAATTCGTTCTTATTCATCACAAGATAACCATATTCTCACGTGTATGCTATATCATAATTATTTTTTCCTGTTAAAGAAGAATGAAGAACTTAGCTAGTCCTCTTATTTTTTTTCTCTTTCCCTCCATGGGTTACAAAAAAAAAATACACACCTAAATCATAGAAATATATATATATATATATATTATGAAAATCAAAGCATCATTTAGATGGAGAATGTTACTAAATTTGATTTTTATGTCATGGCATTTGCTGATGAAATGTCTCATCATCGGTAAAGTCATTCCAAGACCAAATTATGCCACTTTAAATATATATGGGAAAGGATGGTGTTTAATTTCTCAGAGTATTATATTTTAAAATTAATAAAATGGTTATCACATGATGAAGCACATTATAAGGCATCCAAAAGTTCATGTGGTTAGCACTTGCTTACTAATTTCCTTCTTTAATTACAATAGAAAGCAGGAGTTGTGTCAGTCAATTTTACTTTGTGAGAGCAAGGATGTCTAAAGTTGATATATATATTAAATTGAGTTATATAACATAACCATTACTTTAATTAATTAATTGGGAAATTCATATAATTTGATCAGTCCGCAGTTAAAAGGATGCTGTGTTAATTACCTTGAAGGGAGGATCCTAGAGAGGCACATCGCAGTCAGTAGGACCCATATCACATGGATTCACGTGTCATAGTTCCTAATCCTTTTGATTATTTTTATGTCAACATTGTTTGCAACTTGGACACAACATTCCAAAGCTAAAGTCACAAATGGACCCCTTTTAATCTAATAATTACATGCTCTACTCTCACTAATAATATAATGCACTACAGCATTATGATTCATTTCATATATAATAATTAAGATAACGACTTACAATCAAATTGTTAATGTGTGTGTGTGTGTTTCTCAACTCAACAAAAACATAATAACTATTTCGAAAAAAGAAGGGTACTCTTTAGTCTGTATATGCATGTATCTATGTATGCCATACTTTGAGATTAAGAAATAAGATAGGAAATAAGATAACGAAAGAAATTTGATAGGTAAAAAACACACACTCACACACATATTTTTCTTAATATAACTAGTGCCTTCCTATGAAAGACCATTAAAAACAAAAATATAAATAATATTTTAACTTATATACTTTTTAGCTATTTTGGCTTTCCAAGTGTAAGCATGCCACCACTTGCAACTACTTGTCAATCTTTATCCGTGAGACCACTGTGAGAAGACAATATCAACCCCAATTATAATGAAAGGAATGCACGAAGCTTGAATTAATGAAATGTCCACCACCAATTAAATTAATCACTTTTCCATCAAAAGTGAGGATGAGATTAATTGAATTGGAATTAAATTGTTAATGGTGGGGTTGCTTCCAACATCACCCAAAGAGAAATCCCGGAAGATGTTGGCTTTCCTTTCAATAAGCCCTATAGTTGATTCTTGGCATGGAGTACACGTCATCTCCTTCTTCTATCTAAATAAATTCAGTTTAACCTAATTTTTAAAGAATTTATAATAATTTCTTATTGGTGTACGGTTTACCTATATATATATATATATATATATATATATTGCATAGCTATTATTGTTCCAAGTTAGAGTGAGAATTCATTTCATGCTAGCTAGTTCTATGAGAAAATAAATATTTTTTTTAAAAAAAATGCATGAGATGTATTTTCAAATGCCATTCATTAATGATGATACATATATACTTGACTGAGGCCGCTTACCAGACAACTTTATTCTTTTTTTTTTCTTTTTTAACTTTATTTTGGAGCATCATCATATCATTATTCCGAGTTTATAATTAATTGATGAGATTAACAAATAATAAATTAATGGTGAGTAACATCTAAGAATGATATTGAGAAACCGACAAGCTGTTAATTGATGTGCGGTGGGCAGTTCTGCCCCGTATGAAAGAGACTATTAGTTTTGTTTTTTTTATGGTAAAGAGACTATTAGTTTGTATCTCAAGAGCTGCACTCATTAAAAGAGGGTAAAACTCTTTGTGTTTTAAGATTTAAAAGAGATTATATTCTTAATCAAATAAAAAATAATAATGTAGAGGAAAAATAAAGATGAGAAATTAGATCAAATCGATCAATTGCAAGGCAGCTCTGGGGCAAGTTAATAAGTCAGCCTAAATCATTAATTTATACTGAAGAAACGAAAAAATGAGTATCATATATATGTTATAGAGATAAAATACTGAACATCTTTTAATTTGTTTCACACTACCAAAAAAAAGAAGAAGACAATTTTAAGGTGGTGACTTTATAGCAATTTTGTTAACAAAAACCACTATAAATATTTATTGTATGCACTTTATAGCGGTTTTTAAACAAAAACTACTACAAAATGCGAACTGTTATAAAATTTGTAGTGGTTTCACATAGGCGCTACAAATTTTACGTTTAATTTATATAACATTGAATTTGTAATTTTTTTGCAGGCGAAGTTCTTCGTCAGGTGGGAGAGGCTTCAATACGCGTTGCTGAATACGAGAACAGTGTAGAGGAACAGGAGGAATCGTCTGTATCATTCTATTGATAAGGACTAGACGATGCCCCTGGATCAGTTGATAGCAGTTGTTCCTGACGGCGTTAAGCCCCACGAGTGGACCAAATTTGTGCAACTCTGGCGGAGCACAGAAGGACAAGTAAATTCGCTTTTAATTAAGTTAAAAAATTTTAATAGGTTTAATTTGTTTAAATTTTTTTAATTAATTTAAATTGATTGATGGAAATTTGGTGTTTAGGCCATTTCTAAGAGAAACACGAGGATTCGAGGCCAGCAGACGATCCATCATACAACCGGATCGAAGACATTTGCTGTGACATACAGTGAGCTGGTACGTAATTTAAATTTAACTTAATATGTTTAATATTTGTATAAATGAATCTTAATTTAAATTATTTGATGTATGAGAAGAAGGCTGAGCAGGAGCAGCGACAAACGTACTATGGGGAGTTGTTTGAGTACACCCATAGGCACCGCGACAAAACAGCCACATCGCAGCAGGCTGTGGAAGCGATAGTAAGATTTTCACAATTGTAAATTGTTACTATTTTGTCTAATTATTGTGTGCTGTTTTCTAACTGAGCGTGATCTGCAGGCCAAGATGCATCAGTACGCCACTAAGATCCTTGAGTCCCAGCTGCCGGAGTCCCAGGGTTTGCCATGGATCCCATTGCACCCTTGAAAGTGGGTGTGGGTGAGGTTGAGCACCCCAGACGCGTCAAGGGTATAGGGTTGGGGGCGAGGCCGACCATGGTGTACGGGAAGGGCGGCGAGTTGCAGACATCCTGAGCGGGGACTTTTGGCATGAAGAGGTGGAGCGACATGACAGTGGAGGAGCTCAGGGAGCAGCTTGCCAGCCAGGCTGAGCAAGTTGAGCGGACAGTTGCTAGCCAGGTTGCGACCCAGATTGGGTCAGTGGTCAGTTCGATCCAGGTTCAGTTAGACCAGCACTATGCAAACGAGACCCAGTGGTGAGATATAGAGAATGCTTTACTGAGCTAGTTGCCACACACACCAGTGATCCCGCGCAGCCCCTTGCATTGTGTTGCAGACCCCTGCTCAGACACCCAGCGCCTTACAATAGGCCCCAGCAGATCGGCCTAAGGGCGGTGATATGGACTCTTCCGCTCATGTTGCTCTTCTGGCCAGCGATGCTCTGCACAATGATCACCTC
>JBAGKO010000017.1:8377767-8403147 GCA_037177275.1 Acacia concinna
TACTAGAGAGATTGAAAAACACAAATAAAAAAACATACACACACACACACACATATATATATATGCAAATAACTAAAGAAACAAAACTATATATGTACGTAGTTACCCCTGGCAATACAGCGCCAAGAAAATATTGTCCTTATTATCTGGTGCTCTTGTGATGACAATATCCTCTAGTTCCCTCGCCTTTGGCTCTACAAGTTTGCGCTTGGTGGCCTTGTATTGAGCACACTGGAGTGCCCATTGTGATTTAGGAAGAATAACGTGTCTTGGAGCTTTTGGTGAGCCACGAACTCTCTGTAAAGATACCTAATAGCAAAAGCAAATAAGTGTGTCAGTTGTAGCATATATGTATTGATTCACATAGAGGAAGACATGCTAGTTATAAAGGCCAACTAAAGTGGAGGAAGTCATACTTGTGGTGAGTACTTTGTTTACTAAAGCTTAAGTGATGACCTCAGAGCGACGCTTGTAGTGTACACCCATTCCTTAAAGGTGACAATTTTCATGCACTTGTGGTGAGGACACTGCCATATATATGCCCTACATATATGGCAGTTCTAATAGAAAAACCGCCATATATATAGATCGATATTTGATACGGTGTTAAAATTAAATAACCTTCATATAATTGTTTATAATATATGGCACATTTACGAACAAACCGTCATATATTTCTTTGCATTAATCCCGCCTCTCTATATATGGCGCGAGTTCCAATGACTGTGATATATAGAGAGTCATATATAACCAGATTTGTAGTAGTATTCCTTCCAATCCTAAATATAAGATATTTTTTTTTAGAAATTAAGGAGACTAAACATGTTATCTGTTCATATCAATTGTTGTGTATTATTATATCATATATTAATTAGTTGATAAGTTAGGTAACATAGTTTAAAGAAAAAAAGATAAATATAAATAATTTAAAGAAGATTAATTAACTTTCTTAATATTTCTAAAAAAAATCGACTCTATCTTACATTTAGCACGAATCTCAAATATTAATTCAAACAAGATGATTCTGTTTAGATGAAGAGTTAATGAGCTACATTTAGCACGAATCTCAAATATTAATTCAAACAAGATGATTCTGTTTAGATGAAGAGTTAATGAGCTAGTACAGATTTGAATAATTTTTATAATTTATAAAATAAATATATATGTAAGAAGAGTTTTATTTTAACTTATAAAAATAGTTTATAAAACTAAGGTTTTAAAATTTGCTAAACCACCAATTAAAAGGGAATGGAGAAAAGTAAGAAGGGTTTGAATACTTGATGGGATGTGACGAGGAAGCGTGCATGTATTTATAGTATAGGACACCCCTACCCCTACCTAGTGTTTAGACAACAATCTGTTTCAAAAATTGATCATGACCACCATCCATCCTCTCTTTTATTTTCTTGAAACTCATGCCTTGTTTCCTTGCCGGACTACTGAACACGATGATCGCCATAATTTTTCTTAAGAAATTATAATCAGTGAAATATTATTGTTGAAAATTTTATGATGCTCAAATTGGGTCTTCCAATATTGCCAAGAAATTAAACTTTCAGCATGCACGCGCATCAGCACTAATTTACTCAAATGTTAATTTTTTTTAGTTTGAATCATTAAACTTTCAACATTTAAGTTGTTAGAGTGCCATCTACTGAAACCAACGCTGGTTGTTATAATTATTCATATTTTAATTAATAGGAGTACAGTGCAAACTAGACTAGCATTGACTCGAGATATTTATAAGAGTGAACTGTTTGTGGATATTGACTGATCCATTCTATTTTGTGCAATTAAACGGTCTGTTTTTTTTTATAAAGTTGTGTACAAACCATTTATATAGTATAAATGATTTTGTCCATTTCTCAAATGGTAAGTGTTTCATAGTGTGATGATAATTTTGGATGACAAAGTCAAAAAAAAAAAAAAAAAAACAGGGTTTACAATGGCGCCATAGGTTATTGAAAGGGTCAATTGGCGTGATGGCTAAACCAAAAATACCGTAATTATTACGAGTAGAACTTAAAGCAGATATTTTTGCAAATGGGTCAAAATTCAACGTATTTGTTTCTCATTTGATCATTTTCTTAAGAACGTCATGAATACATAATATGTTTTATGTGATCATTATGCCTTGTTACATTCCTGTATCGATTGTTTTAATTTCCTTTTGTCTTTATATCAAAAAATATAGAAAAGTCTTTGTTTACAGAAGAAAAGAAAGGAGAAATTGGGTAGAGGTCCCGAGATAAAAAAAATTACTGTCAAATCCCAATTAACAACCATATATATTAATATAAAGTTGTCATTAACAACTCCTGATGCGTCATTGATAACTCTAAAGGACTTGATAATAATTTTTTCTATCTTGAGATCTTTTTAACTTAAAATTTTTAGAAAGAATTTTAAAAAAATACTTTTTGAAATTTAAAATGTTAAATCAGTAATTTTTTATAAAATTAAATTATAAAAACCATTACTAGTATAGATAACATGACTAATTTAATATTTTAAATTTTAAAAGAAATTTTTTTAGAATTCTCCCCAATTTTTATTCAGAACCTTACCCAATTTTCAATAAAAAAAAGGGGGCAGGTTAGAAAGTCTTTGCAGCACATTGTACGGGTCATTCAATATTTCAAATATAATTTAATATTTAACGGTAAATCTCTTTTTATTTAATGCAATATATTAACTAACGGTAAATCTTTTTTTATTTATCTTATAGAAGTTAATGGTTTGAATTGTGATATTGGGAAAATGTTCTCTTCTTATGATTTGATTTTGAAGTATTAAAAATCTACCATCGTTTTTTTTTATATAAGATCTAGTTAATTTTTTTAAATAAAATAAAATAAGCTATATAAATTACTTTAATGTAATTACATTTTTTACTTTTTCTCTAAATTAACATGTCTAGTTTATAAAGTGATATATAATCTAATTATACATCACATATAATATGACTTTTTTTTAAAAAAAAGTTAATTGAGTTTTATATTTAAAAGAGGTAGTAAAATTTAAAAGGAAAATAAGCCCTTTTATAAAGGTGATCAACTCAAATAATTTTAAAAGTGTTTAGTGTAAAATTAATTTTTTTTGTACTGCACAGGACATAGACGGATTAAATTTAAAAATTTAGACATATTTTTTTATATAGTGCAAAGACTTTTTTTTTGTGATACCTATTATTACATTCAAAGTAGCTAGGACAGGATATGGTGCATAAATATTTTGACCCATGATAGATGAGTACAATATCATCCTGAAAATTTTCGCATAGTAGCTTATATATGTTTGAAAGGTTTTTATGGATTGTTAAATGAGAAGAGTTACAAACGATATCTAGACCATGTAGTATGGTTAGTACCCTATGTAGCACCTAATCCAAATTTGATCCCAATTTCATGTAATAAAAAAAATGAGCAGAGTTACCTACCCTACGTATTAAAAAACTAAAGTTAACTATTAATAAAATTAATGCTGACCATTAATATTTTTAACTAACATTACTCGTTTTAACTCTCTTATGGTTAGAATTAATAATAATTAAAAAAAAAAAAAGCCTTCCGATAACCATAACAACCCATACCAAAGAACTTCCCAGGGATATTAATCCATTTTAAATTTTTTATTTAAAATTAATAAAATTAATAGTTTCTCTCTCTCAGTTATTACAAATCTATTGTTGGGAATAATCTAGATCTGTGGTTGTAGATAAAATGCAGAACCCATCAACACGACATTTGCGGTGTTTGGAGGAATTGAAGGTTATGGTTGTCAATTCAAATATTCGTATTAGATAGCAGCACAATAATCTAGAAAGAAGAAAATTCATTTCAGTCATGTGCTTATATATAAAAGCACACGTAGCCATAGTTATCCACTTCAAATAATATTTTTAAATATAAGATCTTGTTATAAATACAGAACAAAATCTTATATTTAAAATTAGAGGGTATATCCCTTAAAACCTTAACATCACAGTCTACCTTCAAGTTAAAAATTGATACGCTATTATATGAAAAATCCCGGGCCACTAACAGGTACATACAACAACAAGCCTTATATCATTAGACCTGGCTAGCTAACTATATAATTCACACGATATTGCTGAGTTATCTTAATAAATTAAACCAAATGTTAAGGTAAATTGTCAGTTAAAAAAAGTTTGCCAATAAGGTATTGGATTCTTTTCCTAACTCCATTTTTATAAAGAATAAGTATCAGTTTTACTCTAAAAGTTTATATTAAAGAGTGTTGCCTATCCAAATTTATTTTTGGAACAAATTTTTTCCAGTGGTTTACAAAATGTAGTATTTTTGCATAAACCTTAATAAAGTTAACGGTCAATATTTGTTGACAAATTTCTGCTTCCGTGGCATTTATATGGCATCCACGACATTTTTTTCAGTAAGGGTTGATAGGCAATTTTGCCTCAAAGTTATCACAAATGAGCAATTTTACTCCAAAAGTTGTCACCAATGGACAACTCTGCCTTGATCGTTATCCCGATTAATTTTAACTTTTAGTTCATTAAATATGTTGAGTTGACAGTCCACGTGTCAGCTATGTCATTTTGTTAAGATGCAAATTTATCTCTAAAGTTTTAAATTTAACTTTAAAAAAATTTTAAATAGATGACACATGAACTTCTGGAAGAAATTTGCACCAAGAAATTATTGTGTAAATATGATTTGCCACGTCATTTATAATCTAATTTGTTAAAATATAACAAGTAAACTAATATTAATCTTAGTCGGATACTCGCATAATTCACTCTTTTATAAAATATTAGTTGATTTGTTATATTTTAATGCGTTAGATTAGAAATGACATGGCAGACCAGGTTCTCACAATAATTTATAAGTGCAAATTTATTTCAAAAGTTCATCTGTTATCTACATAATTTTTTGAAAAGTTATATTTAAAACTTTGAGAGGCAAACTTTGACCATAACAAAATGACATGGCTAGCACATAGGTTGTCAACTTAACATATTTTGTTAACTAAATGTCTAAATTAATTAGGAAAATGGTCAAGGAAAATTTTCCACTTGATGGCAACTTCTAAAGCAAAATTATCCCTCAACCATTATTAAAAAGGTGATGAGGACATCGATAAGTAAAAATTGAATGTTGACCATTAACTATAACATCCTAAAAATGTGTATATATAAGATAGTTATTTTTTTGTTTTTGTTATTAATTTGATTGTTATTATAAGAAGAAGAGCTACTTGGGAGGTAATTTAATCAAAGGGATAACCATTAATATATGAGATATGAATAAGCTTGACTTGTAAGATGTGAGTAAGTAAGAATAAGATAAGTCTTACATGGCTTGAAGAGGAAGAAAAGGGAAAAGGATGAGGACGAAAAAACATGTATGGATGCCAAGTCACACATTGAGGTAATAAGCAATAAAGAGAATTATTTGAGAGGAAGAAAATGGAAAAGAATAAAGATGGAAAAATGATAAAGATGTCAAATCATAAAAATGCTTAGATAAGAGTGCAATAAATGAAAAATAGATAAGACTGAAAAATAAGAAGTGAGCCAGATTGTATAGAGGCCACACCTATATACATAATTCTCTTGTTTTGATCTTCAAAGTGAAAAAGAAAGAAAGAAAGCAACCGTCGCATGAAAAGAAGGAAATTGTTGCAAAATGTAAGAATATGTTTAGTGAGCGATGCTCCTTGCTTTTATACTTCTCAAATTTATCTCAAAATTTTTATGCTCTCTATGTGATTGATTTGATTGACCTAAGCATTTCTTATATTTTAAAGTGGTTTGAAATTGTATGGGAATATGCAATAATTATATGATTATATCTGTAAATATTATGACCTCCGAAGGAAGGATTGTTGTGTAGAATCTCCTATGGGCTAAGATTTTTGTATGAATTAGTGTGGATCCACGTAGGGGATACCCTAATATGTCAAAGTAATGCTAAGTGATAAAAGTATGATATTTTAGACGTTCATGAGTTTTTCTATGGATTTTCACATAAAAAATTGTATTATAGGGATTCAAATTGTTTCCGGCTAAAGTGGTAGCTAGACCCAAGGCCTTGTAGCCTAGTGGTAATGGTATCTCCCAAGTGGGTGGAGGTCACGTGTTTGATCTCGTCGTTGTAAGCTCAGGCCGTTAGTGCCTGCCCGTTCTAATTATAATAACCATTTAAAAAAAAAGTGGTAGCTAGATATTATTGGTTAAAACTTATTTATTTAGTATCACTCATATTTTGTCATAATGTCCCATAAATTGGAAATCAAGCCTATATGAAGATAAATGAGAGCACTAGACAATGAGCCTCTTTAGTTTTTTTAGGCATATTTTCTTTTAGACTTTTTATAGGAAATAATAATATATTTGAGAACTGGGTGTTACAAAGTGATTAGGAGTATTGATATTAATAAAATATTTATTTTTGGTAGATCTTGATTTAGTATTTTTTTTAAAAAAAAAACTATTTTTATATACTTCGGTATAATCATTTATCTATTAATTAAATAAAATTGGGGTTTTACATTAACTCTGTTAGGGTTTGACTAGAGTTGCTATGTTTTGAAAACTTCTAAAATAAAATTGCTTCTAAAAAAATTATGGATACCTATTACTCTTTAGAGTAAATTTTCAAAATAAAAATGATACTTATCCATTTTTATAAAGACTTCATATTATATTTGGCTGGGAAATTTACAATGAGGTTCTAAATAAGGGAATTTATGTCAAATAAATCCCGTGAAATCGCGTATTTACAGTCAGGTCCTAGATTTCAGGAATTTATTACTGTCAAGTCCCAATTAACAACTCTGGAATTGTTAATCGTGCTGCTGGGGTTGTAATTAACAACCCCAGCAGTGCGATTAACAACCCTGGGACCTAACTGTAAATATATTATTTCATGGGATCTATTTCTGAGGTTGTAATTAACAACCCCAGTAGCGCGATTAACAACCCTGGGACCTGACTGTAAATATGTTATTTTATGAGATCTATTTGACGTAAAGTCCTTTATTTAAGACCTCAATGTAAATTTTTCTATTTGGTGCTCTTTTTACTAGCGCCTTCAAAAATCTTTCTTCACTGTATAAACCACTTCTAACTTCTAAGTGTGAATATTTACATAAAATGAACAATATTTTTCATACATTCCTCCAATTAAGGTTGTCGTAAATGACCAACTATTGTGGAATCTGTTGCGCAAAAGTATTAAAGTTCAATGGAACATATCATATTCTTTTGAGGATGCATGTTCCGTTAGAAAAAGAGGGAGATGTACTGTTTGTGATGAGCATCCAAATTGTAAACATTCATCCAAAGTGAGCTATTAGTGAACAGTTGCGAGCGCTAAATAGCACAAATGAAGTGACACTATGACAGCTTTACAAATAGATGATGTGATTAAGGCTGTTTGAGCGGTGCCTTAGCCAAAACAATTACTTATAAAAAGTTATTTGTATTTAAATAAAAAATAATAAAAATAATTTTTACTGTAATGAAATTTTTTGAGAAGAAGCTTTTAGATGAAAAGTTCCATAACATTTAAAAAATACCAAATAACAATTAACTAAAAAACTATTTAAATTCAGATAAAAAGTAACTTATGACTCTTTCCAAACACCTCTTTTAATTTGCAAATGCTTTTAAAGCAATGTTTCTCTTGATTGTTGAGGCCCTCCAAATTTTTTTTTAAAAAAATGGTGAGCTTTACCCAAAAGAGGCCACAAAAAAAGGAAGAGAGTGATGTTTTGCTTTTGTTTTTTTTGTAAGGTTGATATTTATAATTAGGGAAGGGATTAGTCAAAGTAAATAAAAAAGATGCAATGGATCTGTCTCTAAATGCAAATTCCATGTATTGGCGATATGTGGTCAATAGCCTCTAAAGCTAATCCCCTTGTAGACCCTAATGTCTTGATATGCCTTTAACGTGCAACTAATCTTAGCCCCACATCTCCTCAATTTCAAATTAACTCACTCTTCTTTTTCTTTTAATATAAAACAAATGCCGCGTGGATAGAACAATAGTAGTACGTTTTGTAAAAGGCAAAAAAGAACATTAGTAGTACTAGGTGTGTAAATTCAGGATTGGAATTGATAAATCAATCCGGTCCCAAAAAAATTCTGATACCCGATTTTGAGTTTTTTTTTTTAAATAATTTTTTATCCTATTTTATTATTAAAAATAATCATTTAACAACTGATAAGACCATAATAATAACATAAATTGATCTAGAGTTTAAAAATTATATTTATTATTATCATTTTTATCTTCATTATTATCTTTATATAATATATAGTTAAATTTAGTGTTGCAATATATGAAATTTAATTTCAACGAAAGATGTTTTACACATATTTTAAAAAGATAACTTAATTAATGTGAGCAAAAATACACAAATAAAAAGATAATTTTAATTTATAAGATAAAAAAATTTTAAAAAAATATACAAACCAGGACCAGGATCCCCAAGTGTAATCCCAGTCTTGGGCGGGAGTACTGAGACTGAAATTTTTTAAATACCCCTACTATCAATCTATGGAGACCATATAAATAATCCCTCTAGTTTTTTTTTTTTAATGTATGGTCGGATTAAAGAGTCATGTTAGTCATGGATTATAAGATTTATTTTGCATTTTTATGTATTTTTTTTCAAATTAATCCTATTAATATTCCTTTAACATGAATCAAGTAGGAGGGCGAGGGATATAAAAAAAAGATGATTATGGTGTTTTTTAAAAAAATATATTATATAAACTAATTTAACTAAATTTTTTAACCAAATTATTTTGTTAATAAGGTTTTATATTAAGGATAATGGAGTACTAATTTATTTGCCTTAATATAGATACTGGCTTTGGGGGTTCATCATGGCCTAACCCAGATCAACCCTTCTTTTTTTTTTCCCCCACAAAAAATGTATTTTCTAAGTAGTCCTAAAAATTGTGTATATTGTTTAAAAACTATGGTAAATTTGTTTTAAAAATTCCAAAAAAAAAAAAGAGAATATGCCGATCCTGTATGCAAACTGGATTTTAATTCCAAGCTAGTGCTTTTTAAGCCCCATTAATTAAATAAAAAAAGATTCAATTTCCATCTAAATTAGTAAAACACAACTCATAATTAGTAAGACAGTGATGCCATAATGCTACTTTTGGACTTGACCATGCGTAGGCCCGTATAAGTGTATGGAAAAATAAGTGTATTACATTTGTCATTTGAATCCCTGATTCACTTTTTAAAGTTTGTGCTAATTTTCGAAATATTTTTTCACGGACTATTTAATCAAAAACATTTTTTTAAAAAGAAAAAAAGTCTTGAGGACGATCCCTAATTGCGGTTTAAGCCTTTCATGGTCGGATATGATTTGAGCGATTTTAATTAAATAATTATAATTTAAAAAAAGTGTGGAAAATAAAAATATCTCAGATAATTATTCAGGGAAAAAATAAATAAATACCCTTAAATTTCAAAAACCATGAAAGATGACTCGAATATATATGGTAAAAGATAAATGAGAGGCAGAAAACTTATCTGAAATACTAAAATTGTTAGCAGAATAACAGTAGCTGCAACTGAACATACACTGATTAAAACTAAATATAGTATAACTAAAATTCAATATTTAGTTTTAGTCACTGTCAATAATATTGTATTATAGATAAGTCATCTCCCCCTTATTTATCTTTTACCACATTTAAATCATTTTTATGGATTTTTAAAATTTTAAGGGCGTTTATTTATCATTTTCCCTAATATTTAACCATTCATACTAAATTTCCAGTACCAAAATATCATAGAAAATTATATGCACGCCCATATATTCATTATCAATTAAATTTTTTATTACATGCAGTTTGGATTGAACTTATATTGGTGTTACATAAGGCACTAACCATACTACACGGCCTAGAGGCCGTTGGTTTATTATCAATTAATTTAATAAAACATAATAAATAACTTTTTTTTTAAAGAAACACATATAACGATATAATTAAAAAATTTAATGATAATGATAACAAATTAAACAATTCTTAAAATCTATCATTATTATATTGTGGGTTTTGTCACTTGGCACAACTAGTATAATGTAATATATATATATAGTAAAATTGGGATTATATTTTATGTTCATCATTTTTATGCTGACAAGTGTGCTCAGCAACCATCATCACCATTAGATTAATTTCAGATGATCCAAATTTAATATAATTTAATTGTTATATTTTGATAACTATAACTTTTTGTGAAAATAATTTTATCATTTAGAAAATCATAAATTAAAAACTTCTAAATCTACAGATTAAATTTAAACTATTAGGATTTTATAATGGGAACATGTGGACTTTGGGCTGCTAGAGACGTCGATAACTACTCTCAATTCTAAAATATAAGAAAGATTTAATCAAATCTCTTGATTTGGTTAAGAACAATAATTATATCATAATTGTTACTCATTTTTATTAAAATACTCTTATTAATGAGGAGATATGAAATAAGAGAGAAAATTCCCTTATTGATGTCCACCACTCTCTCTCTCCCTATCCCTCTCTTCTCTCATTAGGAATAATGATTTTTATGGTCAACACAAGTATTAGTATATTGATATTGAACAAGGGCAGGACTAAAAAAAAGAATTAAAGTATAAGACATTCTTCAAATATTTTTTATATTTTAGGACGGAGGAAGAGTGATGGTTACCTCTTATATTTTAGTCTATAAGGAGTAACTAGCAAACAATTTTTCAGAAAATTTTTGTTTTTATTTTTGGCTGGCATAAAGTTTCTGTTAGACGCACACACGAGACGACGATGAATGTGATATGATGTAGGACGGCCAAGCTGACAAATTAAAGTGCTCATTTGGAATAATTTATTTGGGGATAATAACATCTTATTTGTGGAGTACGGAATAAGTATGTGAGAGGAGTCTTTCTCATACTTTATGTATAAGATCTTATTTTTCCAAAATAAGTTATAACAAACAAGCCCAAAATAATTTAATTTCTATTTCTGTACATTACGTTGCTGTAATAAGTTACTCCCTTTTATACTAAATACAAGGTAAATTTTTTTTATTAAGAAAACTACATAAATTATTTAATCATATAATATATTATGTATCATTAGATTATATATTGATCTATAAACTAAGTAAAAATAATTTTAAAAAATTCATAAATATAAATATTTAAAATAATTTAATTAACTTTTTGAATATCTTCAAAAGAGTGAATTTTATTTTATATTAAGAATTGAAGAAAATATATCATATAATTAATTTGAGCCAGACTCAAAATAGCCCCTTTACGATGGTTAAGAAAGCTATTTATATAATTTAGATTATATTGAAATTTGAAGATATCTCATAAATAATACTCAGACAAAAGTCTTAACAAACATAAGCCGATTTTTCCGTTCAGGCAGAAGGCTCTTTTGTCTTTTCACCAATTATACTGTTGTTAATAGAGAGTGAAGTAATTTAAAAAATTTAAAAATAATTTATATAAATTGAAAAATATTTTAAAATGAATTGCAGAAAGCATTTTTTTATGAAAAAAAATCAATAAATACCCCATAAATATAAAAAATATTGAAAGATGATTCAAATTTGATAAATTATAAATTAGGGGTAGAAAATTGATTAGTTTTAGTCATTATCTACACATTTTTAGTCATTGTTTATTGAGTTTTGATTACCCCTAATTTATTATTTGTCAAATTTTTGAGTCATCTTTTAAAGTTTTAATATTTAGAGGGTATTTATTTATGTTTTTAATTTAATTTAAAAAAGAAAGAAAAACTTTACTGCCGGCTGCAACGTTCAAAAGCCATGTACAAATTACCTGCCATATTTGTGAGAGAGGGAGAGAGAAAAAGAAGACAGTGTGTTTGACGAGGAACATTGCTTTCTAAATTCTAAATGCTTTTTCAATTCCTCTCACTTTCTTGTTCCCTTCTCCGTTCTCAGTTTCAAAACAGCGGATGCAATTTCCAGCTCCCCATTGTTTTTGACCTTTTGCTCCAATTTCCCATTTTCAAAGCCATCATGGATCGCTTTCCCACTGCCACACGGAAAATCAATTATCACAAATAATTTATCAAAACCAGAAAAAAAAATCATATAAAAATTCTAACAAATTATTCATATTAATGTTAGTATCACCTTCGTTAGGTAGCTAGCCCATGCGGGGTTTTAAGGGCATGTTTGGAATCAAGATTGGAAGAGTGGTTTTTGGAAAATAAAATTAAATAAAAGTAAGATTGTGTGATCTAATTTATGTTTGGAATAAAGATTGTAGAATGCATTTATAACTTACTTATATAAAAGTAAAATGTGTGTAGTTGAAATTTTTAAAAGTAACTTTAAAAATGACATAAAATTATAAGAGAAAAATGGAAAATAACTTTTCAGAAAAATAAAAAAAAGCTAAAAAACATAAAATTAATAATATGATTAAATGATTTTTTAAGATTTTATAAAAAAGTCACCTGAGTCTTATAATTAAGAACAAAAAAGAGTATATATTACATGTAAATATATTGTAATATTCATACTAACTTCAGTCCTAATTATAAGACCCAATTAATTTTTTTAAAAGAAGTGAAGGGAGAAAATAGGTACCTAATTATATCATATGTTGTGTTTTATTATATTATATATTAGTTCATAAGTTAAAGAAAATAGTTTAAAAAAATAAATTTTAATACTTTAAAATAAGGTAATTAGCTTTTTTAAGATTATTTAAAACGTCAATTAGCTCTTATACTTAGAATCGTAAAGAGTATATTATAACATATTTTTTTCAAAAAAGGAATAGTGCATCATCACCCGATCTAACATAAAAGCATCAAATTGGTGCTTTTGCAAATCGCATGATTTGGCCCATCAAAGTAGTACTGGGAATCGAGCTAACCCACAGGCTAACGGGATGCCTCGATGGGCCAATGGGCCCATTTATAAATGCCAGCCCGAGCCCATTTAGCCCGCCAACCCGCCTAAATTTTTTTAATGTTTTTTATTTTTTTAATATTTATAATTATTTTTTATTTTCACTTATTTTTTTCTTTGACCTACTCATATCACTCTCCATTTATTTTATACATTTATATTAAGTAATCATTTTTCATTTTCACCTTCATCTTTTCATCACTCATGTCACAAAAATATGTAAATTTCTCTCTTTTAAATTTAATAATAGTAGATTAAATAAATATAATATGAAATAATAATGTCACATAAAAAGTATTAGAAAGTTGTTAAACACAATATTAAAGATAAATGGATAAGAGTATTTAACTCAAATACATTAGTTTAAAGTGTCAAAATAATTTTTTTTAAAAAAGAAAGAAACAGCCTGTTTAACCCTTTTTGTTAACGGGCTGGCTTTGGCCAACCTGAGCCTACCAAAATTAGCGGGCTGGGGCCCAACCCGTTTTACCGGCTCTATATCATAGGTCCAAACATTTTTTTTTTCAAATAGCACTATTTGAACAGTGAATTGTGTGATTTGCCTTTGCTATCGGTGCTCCAAACAAGCCCTAAATCTGAGACTGGCATCGGAAGTTTCTCATCCCAATCCCCATAGTAATGAGATGGGACTGAAAAATTTCGATTTATTTATTTTTTCAAAGAGTTATACATAAAATATCATAATATAAGTCAAATACTCTATATTCTATTATTTTATAATTTATAGGGAGAATTTTAGAAATATACCTCCTCAAATTCCAAAACCTCAAAAGAGATGTTAACATTTCAAAAAGACACTAAGGTACTATGGACCAAATTGGAGTTTTGAAATTTGTTGACATGAACAGTAATGATTTTCGCAAGATGAGTAATGGTTTTCGCAAGAAGAGTAATATATTTCGCTAGTCCGTGTTGGTCCCTGTTAATCACTCTCTCCCCCCCTCAAAATTCGCTGACATGAATAGTAGTGTATTTTCACCATTTGAGTAATGGTTTTCATAAGAAAAGTAACGGTTTTCGCTACTTCGTACTGATAACTTTCTCTTTCCCCTCCTCTGACAGCACTGTTTATTTAACACTGTCACTTATACTGTTTATCTGACAGAGGAGAGATATGAATCTACCCGTAACGTGAACAGTGTCGGATTTTCACCAGAAGAGTAATGGTTTTCACTACTTAATGCTGGTCACTGTTCATGTCAGCAAAATTTCAAAACCGCAATTTAGTCCATGGTGCCTTAATGTCTTTTTGCAATGTTAACATCCCTTTTGGGGTTGTTGAATTTGGAGAGATATTTTTCTGGAATTCTCCCTAATTTATAACCACTAATAAGTTATAATAGTTACAAAAATTGATGTAAAGTTGAATGATAATATTATTAACTCCAACTAAAAATATGATAAATATCTTATTGAATACTGCATCAATACTATTCGAATGAATGAAAATATTTTTCAATTAGATTTATTAGGAATCAAGACACTTATGTTATAAAAAATTAGCCAAAAAACATAATATACACAAAAATTAGTGGGGGAAAACTTTTCATTCAACAAGTGGAAAACTTAATTTATGGGGTAATTTTTTTTTAAAGAAAATGGAACTATGATTTTAAGGGTGATTCTAGACATTCCGATACCAAAATATTTGAGACTATGACACTTTGAACACTTCTACTGACTAGCTAAGATAAATTTAAGGAAGGAAAAAAAAAAAGAAACCATGAAAAATAAATTAAGAAAAATACTCCCCCAATCATAGTTATATGGCATATGTAACTTTTTTTTGAAGAATCCTAAGAAATTTAATTACATTATCTTAAAATATTAAAATTTGTTGTTTTTCTTTAAATTAAACTATGTTGTTTGACTCATAAATTAATATATAATATATGATATGATTAAGTAATGTGATTAGTTTTCTTAGAATTATTTTAAAAAGTTAATTAAATTTTATAATTAAGATTAAAAAACAGAAATACGCTTCTAAAATTCACAATACCATATAAGGGTGAGGCCTGAGGGTTTGATTTCTCATTTTTTTTTAAAAAATTTAAATCGAAATGACTAAAAATGTCTCTCTGAGTTCTTTGGAAACAGAGAAAAAGGCACAACGAAGATTTAACAAGTTCTGACAAGGGATTGATAAGTTTACATGTGAATTTCACGACTTCTCATGTAAAACTGGCCACTAGCTACAATAACAAGTTAAGGATATATTAATTCATAAACTTCATAAGGGTTTAACAAATTCTAATACGAGTTTAAGAAGTTCACATGTAAATTTTACAACTTTCAGTTAAAAATGGACTGTTTGTGCCTACTACTTTATTTTTTAAAACTACGAGAGATACTTTTGTTATTTCTGTTTAATTTTAAAAGGGTAAATCAAATCCTTACACCTCTCTAATATTATAAAGATTAGGAGTACTTTTTGTCTGTAGTAGACATTTTTTATTTAAAAAAAATGCCAAGATATGTTTTATTATATTGCATCATCACAATATATTACTGATAAAAAAAGATTATAATGACGATGATGTAAATGTTTCTTTTCATTGCCTATAATGCTGCTTCGTTTTTTTGGCCAATGCCTATGGGGCTTCTAAGGTCTAACTGTGAGCCCTTGTAGCTATAGTCATATATAGCACAAACAATCAAATCTCTAAAGCTAGATATAAATAATTAAACTTGACAACTTGCCTTTCTTTTCTTTTCCTTTTGGCATTTCACGCAGCCAATAATAAAGAAATTTTTCTTACAACAATGCTTATGAGAAAAGCCTTGAAAATTTGGAGAAAAATCCTTACCACAGAAATAGATGAATTTTTGCCTCTCATATTTTTGTGAGGAATTATTTCATGTGGACTTTTTTTAATGAAAACTAGACTAACTTGTAAAAAATTCATGAGAATATATGAAACAAATAGCTAGTGGCATAAATGTTTCTATTTTATACATTAACACCACGCACGCCCGCACACATATATATCTTGACGAAGTGAAGCAAAACAGTTAGTGATTATTAATTATTTTGCATCTATACGCATCAACCAGCAACACACAGGTTCTGGATTTGGTAATTGAACTACTTCCTCTCTTTCTAATAATAAAATTTAGTTGATCATTTTTTTGAATTTTTTTAAAAAATAATTATATTACTTTAAGATATTAAAAATTATTATTTTTTTATCAAACTATGTTGTTTGACTTATGAATTAATATATAATATAATAAAACATAACATGTAATATGATTAAGTAATGTAATTAACTTTTTAGGATTTTGTAAAAAAAAGTCAATTAACTCTTATAATTAAAACGGAGGAAGTATAAAGTTTTCATGTGCATATATTAAAGAGCATGTAAATTTAACTATTAGCCCCAACTTATTGGAAAAAAAAAACAGTATTAGCCCCAAATAAAAGGCCGGGATTGGTAAGAAAATAGCACCTTTTTGGGAATGAAAAAATCTAATGGGTGATGCCATTAACATAATGTAAAAAATTATATAGAGGAAGATACATTATTTATAGATTTTAAGTAGTTCTCATAATGTAAGATTTAATTGATTAGTTGATATTGATTCTAAATATAAGACTTATTTCTCATATTTATTTAGTTTTTCCTATTTTATCCCATTGATGTCCCTGACAATAATCAAGTAAAGAGAAATATGAAAGGAACTGAAAATGGTGATTCAGATGTTAAAAAATACATGTAATTTGACTAACTTATTTAATATAATCGAGTTATGTAAATATGTATCACATTAATAACCAAATTTAGTACTATATTAAATACCAGAGGAGTATGTATGTATATATATATATATTCTTCCTACAAGAAGTTGTTGGTAAGTAAAAAGGATAGCACTCCAGTCTTATTATAAATAACTTGCAACTCATTCTCACAAATCCAGAAATCACAATTAAATTATTATGCATCTTAAATTGATAAAAATTTCAAATTTATCCTTATAAAATTTTGTCTATTTTTACACTTACCTGTCATTCCTGCATGTCTTTTCTTTTCATATCTTTTGAACAAAAATTAAAATAGAAAAAAATAGTTGATTACCATGCATAATCTTACTAATTTATATTTGGGACCAAAATTTTGGAATTCTCCTCTACAAATACAAGTAGCGTTATACTCCCTCTTGTCCTAATTATAAGAAGTCATTGACTTTTTGAAAGAATGATAAGAAAATCTTAAAAAAGTTAGTTATATTACTTAATTATATCATATATTGTATTTTATTACATTATATATTAGTTCATATGTCAAATAGCATAATTTGAAGAAAATTGAAAAATTTTAATGTTTCAAAATAATGTAATTAGTTTTTTTTAAGATTTTCTTAAAATTCTCTTAAAAAGTCAACACGCTTTTATAATTAAGACTAAAATGAGTATATTAGGATAGGGATAGGACGATGAAAACGAGGAAGGTAGGAGAGTGGTGGAAGGATAGGAACAAAACAATTGAAGAGAAGAGGACAGTTATAGAAACAAACGTGAAGGTAGGTTTAATAATGTTATGTACAAGGAATAACATATAGCCAAGTTGCCAAAAGCAATATATATTGTACACGTACTACAATATTACTCTATTCGGTTTTAATTATAAAAGTTTTTTAGAAAATTTTAAAAAAATCCTAATAAAGTTAATTACATTACTTTAAGATATTAACATTTATCATTTTTTTTTAAATTATATTCTTTGACTTATAAACTAATATTTAATGTAATAAAACACAATATATATGATATGATTAAGTAACGTAATTAATTTTTTTAGATTTTTTTTAAAATTATCTAAAATACTCCTATAATTAAGACCGGATGGAGTATATTTTTAATTTTGTATTTTACGAAATTCAAAGGAAGTTTCTTTTGAATCTAGTGGGAGGTGGCACCAAGCAGCTAGCTGGTCATAACCCCACAACATGCTTCACAGTACAGAGTTCAGTTCACCCATCCATCCCATATTTCCGTATTAGACATTGAAGTTCAGCCACTTGCGCCAATCCTTTGTACCTGTAGCTCTCTCCTAGCCACCCCCACCCCAATGTCCAATTCATTGAACCCCTCTCTCTCTCTGCCCCCTCTCCCTCCCCCACTTTTATTTTTCTTTCTTTCTTTTTACATAGAAGTTTAGGTGAGCTAGGTCCTAGAGCTTATCAGAGTTTCACTTATAAATTCAGAATAGGCCAAGCTAAAAAGCCTTTTATGTGAGGATGAGCCTAACCTATTATATAAGATAGGCTGAAATAAGTTTGAGCCTGAATTTCTTATCTATCTAGCCAAACCAAAAGCAAGCCAGGCGTAGGCCTCAAGGCCTATTCCTATCCCTACAACAGGACAACTTTTATTGGCTCTCTTTCTACACTTTGCATTTCAATTCTTTATTTTTTAAAATTTCTCAATCAATATTTGGATTTCTTTCCAACCCTAGGATATTGCCATAGTACATAAAATAAGACTGGACCGGCCAGTTCGACCGGTTGGATAGGGAACTAGCCCCTGGTCTGGTCTAAACTAAATAAAATTGATCAACTGGTTTGATTTGGTCAACGATCGGTCGAACCAATTAACCAGGCCAGTTCGACTGGGAAACCTGACCGGTTGAACCATTTTTTATTTAAAAAAACAGAAAAAAAAAATATTATTAATTTATTTATGAAATTTTAAAAATATATCAATATGTTGTCACATATTTTATTATTATAAATTATACTTATATATTTTTTTAATTTTTATGTATATATATAGTGTTATTTTATCAATGTCACTGTCAATTATAATATTTTAACATGAATAATTGACTACTATGTTGTGATTGTTGCCATTAATAAATGTCTATTTGAGTTAGCCTTATAAAAACATGATTATATAAGTCAAAATAAAACTCCTCTTGTATATTCTAAATTATGTTAGAAAAACAACTTCTACTTCTAATTCAAACAGAGATGTTGAGCTCAAGTTGTTTCAACGAACATCATTCCCACCGGTTCACGTAACTTAATTACAAAAAAGTAAACCAAAAGGACTTGGTGCAAGTCACCCTCACTTCGATCCATCTCATGTATACTCCTTTGTCCTACATTCCTTGCACTTGTCCTTGTGTTTTGTTAGGTGGACCGATCACACGAATAAGACATCCACCCTCGTTTGCAAGAGACACCAAAATATTGTAGACCATACTTTTGATTGCCCCCAACCCACTATTTTGTTTCTCAGCAAATCATTCCTTTTCCACCCTTATTCTTGCCTCCAAATTCTTTTTTCAGAAAAACACACCCACTTAAATGCTCAACCTTTAATAAAATCATTCCTTTTCCACCCACATTCTTGGCTTCTAGCCTTCAAATTCTTTTTTCAGAAAAACACATCCACTGAAATGCTCAGCCTTTAATAACAAAATGTATTTACTAGTTAAGATCGATATCCTATAAAATGTTAGGAGATAACAGTCAACAAGTTAAATAACACAGATATCTGACATATACATGCACACAAATATGTCAATGTTAAGCTCGATCGAGTTTAGAATCTCATCTAATAAGCATGGCCGATGACCTATAATATAAAGCGGCAAATAAACATGGTAAAACAATGGTATAATAATAAGAACGGAAGGGGGGAATTGAAAAGGCAGTATTATTGAGTAATAATATGAAGATGGAGAGATATGGGTTCGGGGGACACAAAAGATGTGAAATGTACATATAATTGAGGCTGTGATATTATATTGATGAGTCTGTATGTCCTAAACCCTACTCTCTGTATATATTATATTACTGATTAATTAGTGAGAGAAGGGCATATTGGTATGGAGATGTGGAAGGCAGGGGGCGCACATGAAGTCATTCAGGTTTACATGTGCCCTCTACTTCAATGCCCTACGCTCTCTTCAATTCCCTTCTTGTTTTAAGTTTTTATATTTTAAAATACCCTCCTTTTCTCTTGCCTCCTTCCTACGTCTTTATTCTAACATAGATAGATTAATGAATCTAAATAGTTTATAAGCAATAGTGAACCATCCACCTCCTATTTATAAGAAAACTCTTATGTTACTAGGCTATAGGATCACTGTCTATATATATTCTAGGGTATTCTATTGATATGTTTTATATATTAGATTTTGTTTTTTTTTCAGGAGTTGATTGTCTCTTACTCTCTTTTATATACTTTAATTTCTCTAATTTTATATATAAGACTTAATTAATTAAATTATATATATTTTAAATAAATTTGTTATTTGTCAGTATCATGTTAATTGTGCATTGCTTAAAATACTCTTATTTTGATGGGGCCACTGGATATAAAAGACAGATACAGTGGGGAAAAACTATAAAATTAATGAAGATATAATACTGAGAAAAAAATTAAGTGGAGAGACAAAGTAAAATAAACTTTTATACTTTTTCAATCCTTAAATTAAAGAAGTTAAATAAATTATTTTAAAATATTTGCATTAATTTTTTTTATACAAAATTAATTTGTTTAACTTATTAACTTATATATAATTAAATGATATGCAAGGTTGA
This sequence comes from Acacia concinna, assembly GCA_037177275.1. Classification (NCBI taxonomy): domain Eukaryota; kingdom Viridiplantae; phylum Streptophyta; class Magnoliopsida; order Fabales; family Fabaceae; genus Acacia; species Acacia concinna. The sequence goes on from JBAGKO010000017.1 coordinate 8,398,302, forward strand.
AGGGAATAGAGAGTGTAAAAGTAAATAAGAAGGGAATACAAAGTATAAAAAGAAAGAGAAAGAAGGGAGTAGAATGAAATTATGTTCCCTTTATAAGTTACTTTGAATGAAAGGATGAATTATTAATTGCTTTATTCCCCTCCTGCCCCTTACATTTTTCTACGAGTAAGGTAAAAGGCTGCATATGGTAAGGTGTACGTTCTTAAAAATAGAAATTTAATAAGAGAAAATTAATAATTCTGACACAAAAAGGGCAAATTAACAAATTTCTGTCCTTTTATCTTTTCTTTTTTACCTTTATTTAATCATCTTCCCTTAGTTCAAATAAATAATAATAACTAATTAATTTCCTTCCTCAGACAAGTGATGACGATAGTTTGTTATCTCATCAACTGCTTTTTTTTTTCTCTCTCTCCATTTTTTGGCACCGTTTTATCTTTATTGAGAAGAAGGTATACCGTTGCATATTCCTACAATTAATTTATTTGCTAATTAACATTTCTTAGTCATAAAACGGAGTTTTGTTTATTTAAAAGGAGAGAGTTACAAGTACCATCCAAACTCAATCTTAGTCATGCAATCTCATTCCCTTAGAATATCGGCCAATTTTAAAGAAGTTATGCAAGGTTGAATTGGAATTAGCTCTGGAAAAATCGGACAAGCAATTCGTGTCGGCTCTTTTAGGCTTTAAACCTATCAGGACTAAGCTTAAAATTTTTGTCTCAAAAGTGGAAGTGGGCTTAGGCCCTAATGTATTTTTTTTTATATGATGATAATATTATTGATTTATTATATTTTGGTAATAATTTTGTAAATATTTATTTGGTATTTTTTTTAAATTAAGTTTTATAAGAACATCTTGTATTAAGAACCCTAAAAATTTAAAACTTATAATAAATATTTCTTATGTCGTAAATATTCTTACTAATTTTGTATTTTTTGACTTATTTTCCAGTGATTGCTTCGTTCTTATTTTGTGTTGTTTATTTTGTGGACTATTTATACTTTTCAAGACATATTTATAATAAGTGTTTTTTTTTAATTTTGTTAAGTCTTCTCATTAATTATTTGTAATTGTGGTATGTGGATAATAGTTTACCTTTAATTATGACTTAATAATTATGTTTGTTTATTGCATAATGCGTACGGTTTACATATTACATTTTGACAATATTTATGCATTAAGTTATAACTCTCATTGTTATAGTTTTATTTTTAAAAAAAAAACCTAAAAAATAATAAAATGTTGTTAAAATAGCTTCGCCCTATAGGCAGGCCATAGAGGGTTGAGCCAGCCTCTTTTACCAGCTTTAACTGGAATATGTGCATTTGAATCTCATATCCAATTCAAGTAAATATAACCATTTTTTTTTTCTTCAAAAGAAGGAGCTCAATTTAATTAAATTTGTCAAAAACGAACTCAGTTTTTTTAGACTTAATGATTTGTATCTTGGGGGACCTATATTCCAGTATATAAAGGTAGCTCCTAAATTTAGGATGTACTTTTTTTTTTTTTGGGGGGGGGGGGGGATTTTGAAATGGGATCTGAAGGATCGGAAATGACAGTGTCCACTAAAGAAAAGATTTTGCTATATTAGGAAATATTGGTTACATCATCTTCCCAAAGCCTAAGTGGAACTCCGAATCATCACCCTATTTTACAACATACATACCATCTATTGTACCACCTTCATTCCACATTCCACAGTCTTTTCTTTGTGCACCTACGTTAATTTTCATCTCCCAATAAAAATCCAACGTTTTTGCTGTCCATGTCCCTTCATTTGATAAAATGAGTATACAACAACAACAATTATAATAATACTTTAATTCTCTTGTGCTTTCTTAATTAACGACATTTCAGATCTTATACCCGTCATTCTTCATATCTCAGCTCATTTTCATCACTTGATGAATGAGTTGAGATATAGAAACTTCTAGGCTCTACATATAAATTTCGATAAAATAAAACCATTGAGTTTTTTTTTAAAAAAAATTAGCATAGGGTATCCTCTTATTTGAACATGGTCTCACACTAAATATAAACACATATTTCAATGAAGATTCAAACTTTGGTCAGCCTCTTCCTTTGAACTCAACTCATCAGTAGTATCGCACCATCAAGTTACTTATATGATTGATGATTTGATGTCCAAGAAAAAAATTAACGTGTTTAGATATTAGTGGACAATGTATGGTTTTTATCATGGACAATTGTAATCTATATATATTGGCTTTGATCCTAAATATAAGACTATATATATATTTTTAGAGAATCTTAAAAAATATAATTAAATTTCTTTACACATTTAAATTTTTTGTTTTTCTTAAAATTATTTTGTCTAAATTTATTTTTTTTAATCCCCTAAAAATAAGTCAATTAGATTTTATATTTAAGAGAGAAGAGGATATTAAACTTAAACTTTTTCAACAAAAAGACATTAACTAGGGCCAATTAGATGGCATTAAAAAAACCCATTGGGCCATTTTGAAGTTGACAATTGAATGAAAGAAGATGGGCCTTTTAATTCGAGAACGTTTCCACTTTCCACATGGGAATCAAATACATGATCAAGAATGATGAGCGATAATTCAGAGACGCACGCCGGTTCTTTTTCATTTCTTCTAAAATAAAGATTCAGCCAGCCAATAGTTTGATTAAATTAATTCTTGATTGTTTTTAGTTGTTAATTTTGCATGCTATAGTATAAAACTTCTCTAGCGTCATTTAGGAATACTACTTTCAACCTGTTGGCTCCATTTGTTGTATTTTTTTTTTATGACATCCATTTGTTGTATTCTAAAATAGTTAATAGGATATTAATTAGCTGTTCATTGTAACAGCTGTTGCATTTGATATGATTTGAATTAATTAATATACATGTAAATTACTCAGACGTAAAGTGATGAAAATAATGAAAAAGAGTCAAGTAATCACACCAGGCCAATTATATATTAGCCAAAAAAATTGTTGATGATATCACTTGGTGTCAATAATGACATCCAAATCTATTTCTTTTTTAGCACTAAATACAAATTTTCGTAATTATCCTCACTGATAAGAGTTTTAGCTATTTTGGTTGAATTATTTTCCTGAGTTTGACCTAATGGTGATTACTTATGGGCAGACAGGCCCTTTCTATTTATGGCTCTATATATAACCAGTATAAATCATTTGCAGTTTTTTCCCGTCACGTTACTTAAAGCTGGTTTATTAATTACTGCTATCAATGAAAGGCATTAATTATGTATTAAGGAGCTATATACGCAAATGGGTTTATTAGAAATTATAGATTAGAGTATATGAATATCATCGTCACAAAGGATCATTCCACGTAAACCTAATAATGGCATGTTACATTATATTGCACGAACTCAAATCGGGCTTATAGTTCTTAATTAATGAATTAATTAGCTCTTGCCGTGACAAAATCCTTTTATTTTTCTGTTTTTTTTGGGTTGCCATACTGTTCAAATCAGAATTTCCGGTGAATTATTATTATTATTTTTTGCTTTCACAAGGTATTCCCAACCCGGTAGGGCGATAACTAATTTTCCTCTCATTGTGCGTTCTTCTATGGGAAAGACAACTGGCCAGGAGATTTAACGCTGTTCCATACCCAAAGTCAGGGTTCGAACCCCTGATCAAAGTGGAAGAGTCCTTATCGCTCTACCAAACGTCCTGGTTAGTCTAGTGAATTATTTTCTAGGTTTAGGCTGACTCGGATGAGATATAATATAAAATTCAAAGTCTTTGTCTAACCAGGACTCATTAGTCAACATGTTTGAACCTTTACATCTCTATTCCCATGAAGATAAATCATATTTGGAGGCTCTTCTAGATTCCTTTGAAGAGAAAATTATCTAAATAATTCAGATTCGGAGAAATATCTAGACAGTAATTAAAAATATAAATACAAGACTCCTCGTCGAGTTGGTACAAATAAAGAGCTGGCATATGGTATCACAGGATAGATGGTGTTTAATCAATTGATTGCACAATTAATATTCCACTTTGATTGATAATTAATTAATTCGATCCACTTTTAAGATTATTACACACGTTAATAGATGCAATAAATATGAAAAAAAATTTATATAGTTGACCAATTTTCCCTCTAATTTATTTATTGCTAATAATACATTAATATCTAAAAAAACATTCTACGTTCGAAAGGGAAAATATAAAAAATGATATTAAATTTTATTTGAAATTGAGAAATGGCCTGTAATATATGAAATCATTTTTTCCCCTAAAATGGCAAATTCAATGAAACTAGCTTGATTCGTTTAGTTTGAGTTATAAATGCAGGGTGACCACCCGATTTTCCCTGAACTCTCTTTATGCGTCCTATATATATGTGTGTACTAGAACAACTTTATACTAATTAATTGAGCTAAAGGCCAACTTTCAACATATATAAACTTTTTGGTCAAAAACTGGATACCATATATTAATAACAGAGCTTACAAAAACATGAGAATAGTACTTCCTAATCTATACTGATAAACAATTTTTTATCCACCTCCCTTTTTCTATGAAGGAAAAAGAGGTTGATCAAAGACACAAAAATTACCTTTTAAAGAGTAAGAGAGTTTGACTAATCTATCAGCTAAGAATATATACTCCTTAGGAGATGAGAGACTTGGACAACTCAGTCCCTATTCAAAATAAAATGAACTTCATCAATTACATCTTTAAAGGGATGTTCCTGGTCACATCCTCTAAGGACATAATTGACTGCATCAATACAATCAGAAACTAACACAATTTTCCTGACACCCCTAAGCCAACACATATTGAGACCATGAATCATTGCCACAACCTCAGCTATGGCAGGGGGGA
>JBAGKO010000017.1:8403247-8423764 GCA_037177275.1 Acacia concinna
TGCGAACTATCCCATTTATATTTGGCTTTAAGCACATTCACCCATAAAGCATCTTTCTTCTGTATTAACCCCCAACATAATTTCATAATATATGCTTTATTATGTTTTCGCAGTTTCTTAATCCCCAATTCTTTTGATGATCTCTCAAGGCTAACTTAATCCCAAGCCACTAGATGTAATTTACGACCCTCTACTGTGTCTCCCCATAGGAACGCTCTGCTACTCTTCTCTAACTCCTTTACTACCATTTTAGGAAGCAAACATTGTCTGCATATAATACGTAGGTAGAGAAGACAATACCGCTTTTATGAGGGTCGTTCTTCCTGTAAACGTAAGAAGACCTTTTTTCCACCCAGCCAGCCGTTTCCTTGTCTTCTCTAGAATCAGGGCAAAAGTAATCTTTGATACACGCTTGTGAAGAAGAGGAATTTCAAGGTATTTTCCTAGGTCACTAGTTAAACCAACCCCTAAACCATTGCTCAATTCAATTTCACAAAAGTGGTGGACATTGCTAGAGAAACACACCTTCGTCTTATCCCTGTTCACCTTTTGGCCAAACGCTTCATAGATGTAATATAAACTTAAACCATCATTATTTCATTGCGTAAGCATATATATATATATATTTACGGGGCAAGAAGAGAAGGTATTGAGGTGGGGGATTAGTTATACTTTCCGCAGTCACTTGTATGGACAATAAATTGAAAAGGATTTCTAATAATCACATGCTAAATATTGGGCTTATTCCTTGCCATATCTTACTGGGAGACTATTAGAAAAAGACCTCCAAAGCTTTAAAATCATAAATCGTGTTTGTTTTCTACAATTGATAAAGGATCAACTACATTTGATGAGAAATTCACAACTTAGTTTAATGGAAAGGATTTTAAAATTTTAGAAGTCTTTTTATGAGATTGTCCCTTTTAAATTTTGAGTAAATAAATTAATGTTATTTATTAGAAGGGTGCATAGCAAGGCAATAACTTTCACATGGTGGATGTACATATAGGGTATGATTTTCTGTACTTGCCCTTTTGTTTGTCATATATATAAATGGCGAGACTTCTAAGATGAAGCGTCTAGTAATAACTTTAAAAAAAAGAAAGAAAGAAAAAAAAAAGAGAGATAATTTTATAGCATGCAGGTCTAGTCATCAATGACAGCCTTAGCATGTGAAACATGATTCATATACTTTTTTCTTGACCACCGGTAACATGATTCACATACTCAATCACGAAATTGACAAATCAAAATGTATGTGACATGCCACCATATCATTACTGCTGCAGATTGATGGAAGAAAATTTGAATCAAAAAGCATTCTCGCAAGAAAAAATTAGTATGAACACGATCTTATAATTAGTTGGAAGCAGTAGTCTCATGCTTTGAGATAATCTAAACTCAAGAAATTGAAGGATCATTAATACAATGTGCACAGTAATTGAGAATCTCACTAGAGGGAAAGAAGGAAATCTGAGTTCTTACTGTTCCAGGCCAAAAGGGTCGTACAAACACAAAAACTTAGCAGCTAGCTACATATATATATGTGCATATACTACAAGATTATTACATCATGATAACCAGTACTGCCAAGTTAATCAGTTGTAATTAATTCTTATAATATATTCACCACTCTGGGTCTTCAATTCTTCCATCCTGTTATGAAGAAACAAGTTAATGTTTCTGCTTCTTTACGAGTCTTGGGTTCAAATCATAGACAAAGAGAGAACAACCCTTTTGGCTTATATATGCATCAATTCCAAGGGGTTGCTCCGATAATGATAACAATTTATACCCCAATTTCCATATTTTTGACCTTGTTAATCTATCTTCTGTACAACACATGATAGAAGATCATCATCCATATGCAATATATATATATATATATATAAACCTTAAGCAACTTATCAATATGGATGATGGCCAAGTCTGAGCTCTAAGTCCACTTCGCCATCTTTCTGATTACTTTCCACATGACTTGGACCCATCTGGAGACTCAAATTGGCGCCCAGAAGCTCTTGGTTCACATCCACAGACTGACGATGATGAGACCTTGGATTAAGATACTCAAAGGGAAAGGCATATGATGCAGGAGAAGGGTTTCTAGGGTTTGTTGTTGCAGAAGATGGCTGGAAATACATGTTATAGTTATTTCCCTGAACTTCGAAAATGGAGTAAAATTTTGAGGATTGTTGACTTGATGAAGATATTTCTGATAGAAAAGGGGAGGCTGATGATGCGAAGGAATCCTCAATGGAAAATCTGTTTGAAAGAGAAGAAGAAGAATTATTATTAGGTATTTGTTTGACCTTGTTGGCTCTGTCTTTTCTATGAATATTCATATGACCCCCTAAGGCCTGAGCGTTGGTGAAGCCTCTTCTGCAAAATGTGCACTCGTAGGATCGTCTTGTTCCTCTGGAATCTGCATCTTCAAACTGATCAGTCTCTTCCCCGCTTGAATTCTCTGAACTGTTCATCGTCACACACAAGAAACCTTTTCTGAGGTGAATTATCACACAGTTTCTGTTTTTCTTTTTGGGCTGAGATATACTATCTCTTGACGATGACTATGAGGGAGAATAAAGTCTGAGAGGGAAGGAGTTATGTGGAAGGGTAATAGGGCTTTATAGCCACAGAGAGAGAGAGAGAACAACGTCAAGAGAGAGAAAAAGGTGAGAGATGGAGACAAGTAGAAAACATCGACTTTGTCATTGTGGCATATATTAGTGTATTTCTACAATTTTGTCTTTTTGCTCTTAGGTTTTTTCATTTAGCCGGCTCTATAATTGGTCCAACCCCTTGGTAATTTTAATTACTCTCTCTCTCTCTTCCATTTAATTTGGTGGCAATTTCTGCTTATGTTACTATCAACAAGGTTTTCACGACGACGCAGTCTATTTGTTTATTTCTTAAATTTATTTCTGGCATTTCTTGTCCAATCCCCATTTTAATCTCACTCATTATTCTTGCGTCATTAGTTATTTCTATTAATCGTTTATAATTTGAAGACATGGGGCATTATATTCAGGAGCTCTTTCACACTTCAATAATATATAAACTTGTGTATGTGGTTGGGGTTTAACTTACTGATCTCTGTCATTATGCTATTATTATTATTATTAGAAAATATTCTCTGTCACTGTGATTCTCTTTCAATTTCCTGTGGTTTCTGGCCTAGTAATAAAGAAAACAAAAAAGCAGAGAGGCTTTTTAAGCGCACACTCTATATAGCTATAATGATCTCATACACGTTCTCGTGGTTGCAATTCTATGGGCAAGAGATGTGAAACAAAGTTGGTTTCACACATGTATAGGAAACAAAAGAAATGGGAATCAGCAAATGGACACAGAGAAGAGAGAAATCATCAGTGTGAACACACACACATATGAAGAACTATTTCTGGTTACATTCATCATAACGCGTTGAACATGGAAACATTTCGATTTCCCTAAAAAGAAAATAAATCAAGTTTTTTCCTCAAATGATTTTACATTTGCCAGCAACTGGCTTTCTAGCCCTACTTGGAAAGGAAGAGACATGTGAACTGTTACCCTCTCAAATCATATCATCTAATATTGTAATAAGTAACTAGCTTAGGGTTTACTCTAAATAAATGGATAGATGCTAATTTAAACCAGCAAGATAAGATATATACAGATTAAATCTGATATATATATATACAAGTGCCACAACCTCATTCATTTAGAGTGACTAGCTCCAACTAATAACTAGCTGACTGTGCTGTGTGATCATATTCTTAATGATGATATGAATAGAGACTGGAGGGGAGCAGTTTAAAAGGAAAAAATTTAAAAGAGAAATGTGCACCATACCAAATGTCTCTTTGTGTAGTAGTTAACTATATACTTAGCTGGTTCCTCTTGGATTTGCAGGCGGCCAGAATGATAGCATTATTTTCTTTCGTCCTTGATTTGCCACTTATTATTATTTCTTGACTGCTTCTCTCAAATGATATCAGTGCTTACTCAAAAACCACACACATATGTAGCTATATTTTTAATTAATTCCGGATTTGTGTAGAATATTTTCCGTTTTGCCATCCATGTAAATCTTAAGATAATCCAGGAGGATCTCTTCTTTATTTGTCCCATGAATCTCCTTAATTAACCATGAACAGAGTTGTTTTTTTTTAAAAAAAATTTATTCCTTTATATTCTTTCAATATTTTTTTTTCTACATACATCAGCATTCATGATGATTGAAATGTTTGAAAACTCTGAATGATATATTTTTTTTAATAAAATTCAAGTTAGTATTTATTTCTTATGTGTTTTAGGAAGAGAGATACTATCCTTATCCTAAACATAAAATTCATTTTACTTTTTTGAATGATATTAAAAAAAATTAATCATATTACTTTAAAACATTTAAATTTATCATTTTTCTTTAAATTAATATATAATATAATGATACATAAGTTATAACATGATTAAGTAATTTATTTACTTTCTTTAATCTCCCTACAAAAAGTCAACTAGACTTTATATTTAGGAGAAGAAGGAGTATATGTAGTTTGTTTAATATTCGTATCTGTTGAGAAATATTTGAAAATTAATTTAATATCTTAATTCCATAAAAATAATCCTCAATTTGGACAAGTGGAATAAAAAGGCTGTCACTGACAATAACATGAGTGGTAATGTGGTATGCTAATGCTTGTTTCATCTTTTTAATTCAGTTAATCAGCCATTATAACACATAATTGAGTGTTTTCTATTCTCCTTTTTTACCTAACCCCAAAACATATGGCATGCTCGTATTTCCCAACCATATAATCGTCACTTTTAATTTAGTGGTTACGAAACTTATGATTGGCCAATCACCAAGTTGTAAAAAAACAACTAATTTCCAATAAAATTACAAAAATGCAATGCAATTTTTATATTTTTTATCATTAAACATAGTTTTAATTAATTTAAATATAATGACAATACCTCTATAATATTGAAAGCTCAACATTTTTTATAAACAAAATAATACGTTGTTATTTTACGAAAATTAACAATAAAAGCATAAAAGTTTCATTCAATTTTTGAACAAAATAAGTAGAAAATAATATTTGGTGAACTAATATTGACTTACTAACATGAGATTGGTGTAGAGGTGTATGGCAATGCTAGATCTTTTTAGGTCTTGAGTTCGAGTTTTAAAGAAGATATTTATGTTGAAAATGAAAGCCATGAACCACGAACCGACAATGGATGCTTATATTAATAAAATATTAATTTCATTTATAAAAGTATAATACAATTTAAATAGTGTAAATTGGTTTAAGAAGAGAAAAGAATGGTCGGGGATAGATAGAGAATCTGAAAGGGGATGACGTTTGCTAAAAATGAAAAATAAATTTAATAATGGGGGAGAGGGACCTATTATATTAAGTTTAAATGGTTAATACGAAGGGAGAGACAGAAAGAGGAATATCTATGGCTTAACAAAGCTCTTCTGGCGTCTTTTTTTTTTTATAAATATTTTGCCAGTAACAAGGCCCTCCTTGTAGCTGCTAGGAAAATGCAAATGTACGATTGTGATTTACTCATATATATAATATATATATCACATCATGAATCGCTGAAGTCAAATCCTGGAATATAACATGGGCCCAAATGGGCTTAACTTGGTCTGTTATTACAGGCCACACAAATGGTCATTCTAGTGCCCTATTAGTATTTGGTTCCAATCTCCAGGGCCTGCAACGAGATCACTTCTATATATGCTGGCATTGGTTTAAAAATTAAAAATTTTTTATGCACAAAACTTTTTGTAATTATAAGATATGGACCCTATACGGTTATACTTATATATATTCGAGTAACATGCAATTAATGAGAAAAATTTTAGAAGAGCCGAAAAATTTCAAGCTAGCATGGTAGATGTATAAAAGTTGAAAGGTTTGATCACGCTAATTTGTTTAAGAGTATATGAAGTGTGTGTGTATTTCCAAAGAGTACATGGTGTAGATAATCACCAATATAAGAATATAAGCGTGGAAGAAGTAATTGCGTAGGTAGATTGTTTAGGTAAAGTAGTTTTAATTGGAATTAATTAAGTAGATGGGGTGGAGAAGTAAATGATAGTTATAAATGAGAGGAAAGTGATGTTGAGAGGAAGGAAGTAGGGTGCTTTATGCCATTCCCCTGTGCGTTATAAAATTTAAAAGGAAGTTTGCGACGTGGTTTGTGAGACTCATGACTTCATTAAAAACTAATATAATTATAAAATAATAGTATAGTAAAAAGGGAAAATAATACTTAAGTACCATTTGAATTTTTAAAACTTAAAAATGTTTGTTAACATTTCAAAAAAACATTAAGGTAGCAGGACTAAATTTGGTTTTTTAAATTTACTAATGTGAAAAGTGATCCACAAATTTCCTCTGTCATTACGCGTCAGTCAGCGTTAGCGTCAGATGAATAGTAATGTCAAAGGGAGAGAGAAAAATAGAGATGAGAAAAAACTAGTAAAATCCATTACGAGACTTGCAAATCACATTACTCATCTAGCGCAATCCTGCTACTGTTTACATCAACCAATTTAAAAAATCCAATTTAGTCAATGGTATCTTAGTGTCTTTTTGAAATGTTAATAGACCTTTTTGGGTTTTACAATTTCAAATAGTATTTAAATGACATTTTCTCTAAAAAAAAAACCATCATCCAAAAAATATAATGTAAGAGAGCACACATTCCCCCTAGCCTACTTTATAATCACACATGCTACTCTAATTCTGAATATATACATATATATATATATATATATATATTAATATACTCCCTTGTGTCCTTATTATAAAACCAATTGATTTTTTTTTAGAATCATAAGAAAAATAATTATATTACTTTAAAATATTAAAATTTATTATTTTTCTTTAAACTATTTTGTTTGACTTATGAATTAATATATAATATAATATAACATAACACAATATATAATATAATTAAGTAATTTATTTTATTTTCTTAACTTCATTAAAAAAAATCAATCACGTTTATAATTATGACCAGAGGTAATATATAATATTCTTTTAATTAATTTATAAAATTCAATAAAAAATACGAGTATATTACTTTTGGTTATCTGCATTTATCATATAAAAATTGTGATTTTTTATATATCTTTATTTAAAACTTAATGCGCAGAGGCAAAATGACTTAATAAATGGGGAAATAATAAACAAACTTTAACACTCTAAAAGATATTAATATAGTATTTAGGAGTGAATTGAAGCAGCTTGTAAATGACAGAGAGTGGAGTTTATGATTAAATGCAATAAGTATCCTATGTTTCACTGAAAAGAACCTCTCTGCACGCTGCAGAGTGCAGCCCTACTGTCTTGTTTTTTTGACCTCCACGTGAGGGCTCTTCCTCTTCCCACCATTCCATTTTTGCCCCTCCCCTTCTTCCTCTTCCTCCTCTGCAACTCCCAAAGTTTATTTGAATCGTTTGAGGTTTATCCACATTTAAATGGGTACAACATATTTTGAGTGATTTCATAATAAACAAAAGAACTAGAGAAAATGCACATCCCTATTATGCTTTCTCCAATTCTTTTTTTTTGGTCTTTATGCTTTCTCCAATTCAACCAACAAAATATTTATTTGCTTAATTTACAAAGAACTTAAATTAATTGCTGGGACCACCAAGTTATAGCTCACACACGTGCGTCTTACTCATATAGTCTCGGTTACAACTTACATGGCCAATACTTTTGCTTATGCTACGTATGACTTGTTCTTGTTATTATTATTTTCGGGTTTCTTTATTCATATTTTGTCCAAAAGAACAGAATATAGCAGAAAGAGCTCATTGTAAAAGATACACAAAGGTGGTGTGTTATGTCTTCCCATGCTTATCCCTATATTATACTCCATCCAATCCTAATTATAAGAGTTTTTTAGATAATTTTAGAAAAATTATAAGAAAGTTAATTACATTAATCAATCATATCATATATTGTGTTTTATTATATTATATATTAATTCATAAGTCAAACAATATAATTTAAAGAAAAATGACAAAGTTTAATATCTTAAAATAATATAATTTACTTTTTTAGATTTTTCTTAAAATTCTCTAAAAAAACCTTTATAATTAGGAGTGGGGTATCTGACCTAAAGTTAAGTGACCTTTCTTTGTATGACCAAGTGAGTTGCTTTCTCCCTCCTCCTCTGAATATTCTCTCTCAAATCTCAATACTGATGACAAGGCCACTTCGTTCTCTTGCTTTTGCTCAGCTTTGTCTCTAGTTATTATGCATAATATTTTGTGTTTTTTTTTTTGGGGGGGGGGGGGGGGGTGGGGGTGGGGTGTTGTTGGTCATTAATTATACAGCATTCCCGTTCCTTTTACCAAAACAATGTTACTTCCAAGTTCCAACCCCAAAAATGTTTGACAAAACGGCAAGTCTTCAATATTGACAATGAAAAGATAAAAAAGTTTTCATTTTGATTATAATTTTTTTAAATATGGAAGGTGAGTTTGTAAGGATGGGAGTGTCCTGCCTAGCTATAGTCGTGAATCGAGTACCAAAGTGGGAAATGGTTTGGGGGGCTGTCTTACTTCTGTAAGTGTAATGCTTTGAACTGACCAATACGTATACATTCCATTTAAGGAAAGGCCATCATACCCATTTGACACCCAGACATTGTCGGGAACATGCAAGCCTTCAGATTTTGGGAAAACGCTTCTCCCTAAGACCCCACTTGACCAAATCATTTTTTTTTTTTTAAAAAAAGAAACTGATATGACAAACCTTGTTAAACTCACACATGAATGATATAGCTTGGTTACGTACGTTCCATTATCTCCCTCCCATCTTATTTTTTCTCCAAGCATATTTCGTCTTCTTCGAATTCCTTTCAGTAACCATAAAAAACTTGGGTACAAAAGTTATGCTACGTACATTTTTCAGAAGAGAGATCATATAACTGCTCATATATATCCTACTGCGCATCTCTCTCTCTCTCTCTCTCATTTAGAAAAAGTATGATTCTTTTTAGATATACACACTTGTTTCTTTTTCTTCTTTCTGTGAAGAAGTTTGTTCTCTCTGTTGGGATGTCAGGAAGACAGGAATAATATATATATACAGCTTAGGATGGTCGCGTCTGTAAGCCCAACAGAAAGGCCATATATGAAGAAGTTATCTTGAATCAGCAAGAGAAAATAGATGGTATCATTGGTAAGTTTCTTGATTGTTCTAAATTACCCACGTCGTTTTCCAAGTGCCCAATATGGTGAACAAGGGTAGTCAAACAACAAAGGGAAAACTGGATTAACTTTGAAATGAAGTAGATCGGTGTTAGGCCCATATGGTTGTACAGTGATCATAATGAGGTTTGTGTTGGAACTTGGATCAATAATATTATGCACAACTCATGTCAGAGTTACTGAAATGATGAATTTACATAAATTCACTGTAAAAAGTGGGTCACGTTTGTAAATTTTGCATGGCTGATTTTTTAATATCTGATTGATGTCATTTATATATATATCCAGGACAAAAAGGTACTTAAAAGTTAAAAATTCTATTACTGAATAGTGATATAGAGCACTTTCTCTAAGATACAGCAGTTGATGATTTCATTCAATTGGTGGTGGAGATGTTGATCACAGAAAAATAGTGACAGCATAGGAACCTAATAAATGAATAATGTTCAGAACTAAAATTTATTTGCTTAAGAGATTTAGTCATTTATTATCAATTAAAATCCAGTGGCAATTGAAATTGAGATGAATAGTTAATGCTTAACCGTGTTTATGATGTTATTAGCATATAATCAAGGGCAGTTCCCTTGTCCAACAAATTATGATATTTACCTCCAGTTAAGTGTTCACATCCAAATCCAAGAACTATATATCAAGCATACATGTTACCAGAAACAATAAAGCATATATCAGACCTGATGATTATGAAGAAAAATTAGAAGTAACCTAAGTAGAGACAAATATATTTGAGCAATCAAAATTAGCTAGTTAAACGGAAGTGCAAGTACAATTCATACACACACAAAACAAAATTAGCATGCGCACACACACACACACTGATTAGTTTTTACAACAATCTAGCTAATAACAAAAGATGCAATTCTAATCTCTAGTGCGGGAATGTTGCAGTATAGATTCCTTTAAGAAAAAAGGTAGAGGATTAATACTAAAGAAAACACTCAATACAATTATTAAGTGAGATCTTTTGATAAAACATAATGTCATCATGTAGTCAACCCTATCTAATAAGGGTAATCTCACAATTTCTTAAACACACATTGTTCCTATTTTACTTGATCATGGGAAGTTATAAAAGAAGGGGGAAATGATAGTCAAGGACTCCTAAATATATATTACTAACAGTTGAAGGCCTTACAGAATCAAATTCCTCTGCAGAACTCTAGAAATAAGTTACTATTAATGCATCCTGAAATTATTGCTCATGCTCCTCATAATCCAAAATGCGAATAGATAATGCAGCCAGAAAAATGGTTCTAGAATACCACCAAACCATCAAGATTTCAAATTGATGTATAAAGGCAGAAACAAAAATTAATGACTTTTGGAAATTCATTCAGGGAGAAATAACTCAGTTTATCCAAATAAACAAACACCGTCATAAGAAACCAACGGGAAAACTAACTGAACAATCTCATCTGATAAACACATAAACAGCCTGGTATATGATTTGACTAAGGGTACAAATAATCCAAAACGCGAACAAAAGGCAGCCTGATAGATGATATCCCACTAGTTATAAGGTAATAGACGAAGCAAGTGCAAAAGTTAATAGAACAATCTCGTCCTATTAATGGACAGAACGATAGCTATACTAGCACACGAAAATTAATTTATGGTAACTTTAAGAAGCGTGAGTTAATTAATCGGCAGAATCAGAGAGAAACAAGGTAAGTGGAAGATGGAGGTATTGGATGGAGCAGTGGGTAGATACCCAACTTTCCAAAAGTAAAGAACTTGAATATAAAGCAGAGCAGGGGAGGATCAGACAGCGCTGCCGGTGACAGAGCAAACGGCGTCCACGGCAGTGACGGAGCAAACGGCGTCCACAGCAGCGACATAACAGATGGGATGAGAAAGAACAAGTTGAGGATTGAGAGTGAGAGGAAGAAAAGAGATTAGGGCACGGGATGAGGAAGATACCTGAAGGCAGTGACAGCAGCGTCTATGGTAGCGGCAGTCGAGCGCGCGAAATCTTCTACTCTCTGGTTCACTTTTTGTGCGCAACCGAGGGAGAGGGTAGGCTTGGTAAATAAATTTCCTTCCAAAATATCGCCATTTATGGGGAGAAATTTTGACAAGAAAATGGGTCATGGGCTCACTCAAATTTCTCTCCATCTTTTCTTCTTCTTTTATATTTTTTGTCTTATTTAAATAGGGGAAAACCCCTTTTTTCTCCTACTTTTTCTTGTTATTTTTCTTTCCTCTCTCCTTTTCTCTTCATCTAAATAGAGCATTAAAGATAACTCAAATTACGTAAATGATGAATAAGGGGTAGAAAATTGGTCAATTTTAGTCATTCTATATTGAGTTGTAATAATTCTCTATTGAGTTTTAGGCTTTTTGTTTTAGTCATTATCTGCTCAATTTTAGTCATTCTCTGTTGAGTTTTTTATCAGAGTTTCTCATTTGTCATTTACCAAATTTGAGTCATCTTTCAAGGTTTTTAATATTTAAAGGGTATTTATTTGTCTTTTTCCCTATTCATAATTTTATATTATAAAAAAACAAGGGCAAATTCCAATAAAATTCCATTTTAAATTTTAAAACTTAAAAAGGGATGTTGAAATTGGAAAAAGACAATTTGGTCTCGTGGAAAGAATTTAGGTTTTTTAATTTTGCTTATGTGACCCCTACTGACCGTAAAATCCTGTTATGTTGACCTCCCTAGATGAGGGATTCAGAATGAGTAAAGGGCTCTAATCTGTAGAGGATTGAGAGATCTCACAACAATTGAAGTGAAACTTACCTCTGTGCAAAGAGGAAAAATTCTGTAAAGTTTCAAATTGAAATGTGGACAAGTCCGAGATGACTAAAATTTTTCATAAAATTCAAAAAAAATAGTACAGGGCGTCCAGAGCAGTATAACGCGATCAAAATGATGTTTGGAGGTCTGAAGAATTTTTTATGAATTTTTGAATATTTTCATAATTTTTGACCCGACCGGTTTTTGGCAAAAAACTGATATTATCAAATATATATGGACCTCAATGTTTTGGACTTGGATTTAGAAAACTTTGTACATTAATTTAAGGAATTTGTGATGTGGTTGAAATCCAAAAAGAAAACCAGTTATATAAAAAAAAGTCCTTGAAAACGATTGCCGGTAAAAAAAGTTTTTCAAGAAAAATTATTTCTTGAAGTTCTAGATGTTCAAAAATTCTAAAATTTTAATGGTAGTCTCCTGGCATTTTTGGAGAATTTTGGTGAATTTTTGGATAAACACAAAATTTTCTGAAATTTTCTAGTTTTCAGGTTGATCGAGGAAAGATTATCGGTATAATTTGAGTCAGATGAAACCCCTGGGGCCCACATAAGTTGGCCCCAACGTTGCTTGAGGAAGAGGTCAGTTTTTGCGCATGAAAAATATGAAGAAGTGTGTGGAATGACACTTGTTAAAAAAGTAAAAAAGTTTTTGAGAAAATTATACTTAAAGATTCAAAAATATTTACACTTTGACCTCTCTACACCAACTATAAATACCCCTCCATTTCCCTCCAAACCATGCTCCCCTCTCCTCTTGAAGAAGTTTCCTGATAAGTGCATATTTTATAATTAATAGATATAAATTTTAGAATGAAATATATTAAATTTATAAATATTTTATATCTATTTAGCTTATTTAGATATATTTCTCCTAAATCTAATCATAAGATAAAAATAATCTTATTATACAAAATCTACTTATATATTTTATTTTGTAGGAAAAAGAAATAGAAAAAATGATAAGAGGAAAGAATCAAGAAATACGTGAAGATATATTAGATGGCAACCGGAGAATCTTAATAAAAGGATCATAGAAGACGAAATCTGCACATTTAAAGGAATATTTATTAAATCAAAAGGAAATGAAAACGGAAAAGAAGGAGCTGCAGCAATATATGAAAATATATTGGCGCGATTCACGGAAGAGGATATTCATACATGATGCAGCGGCAAGAAGATATACGGTGTGATTGGATTAAAGATTGTAATCAATACTTTTAAAAAAATAAGATTAAATTAAAGTAAGATTGAGTAATTTGATTTGTGTTTGGAATAAAAATTATAAAAGTTACTTATAAGTTACTTATGTAAAAGTAAAACTTGTTTAGTTGAAATTTTGTAAAAGTAACTTTTGATGGGAAATAACTGAAAATGACGTGAATTATATTATATAAATTACACACATACATATCTAAATATATTGTGATATTTATACTACTTTGTTCATAATTATAAGATCTATTTAACTCTTTTAACTTTCTTAATCTTTCAAAAAAAAAAACCAATTAGGTTTTATAATTAGAACCGGAAGGAGCTTTATTATATGTAAATATAGTGTAATATTTATACTACCTCCGATTTTAATTAAAAGACCTAGTTGACTTTTTTGGTTTCCTTTATCTCTCTAAAAAAAATTAACTGTGTCTTATAATTAAGACCCAAGATTCTTATTACAATGTAAAGGATGTGTGATATTTATATTATCTCCGATGTTAATTATAAGATTTAGTTGATTCTTTTGGCTTTCTTAATCTTTAAAAAAAAATCAATTGTGTCTTATAATTAGGACCTGAGAGCATCTTATTACATGTAAAGGATGTGTGATATTTATATCAGTCTTAATTATAAGACCTATTTGACTCTTTTGATTTCCTTAATCTCTCTAAAAAATAATTAGGTCTTATAATTAAAATTAGAGGGAGTAAATAATAACATAAAAAAAATCCCCAAACGTGCCACTCGAATCGGATAAAAAACACCATTTTGGTGTTTATGTAAGCTTTGTATGATTTATCAATCACAACGATTCATGCTAACGTTGAGCCAAACATCACTTTTTTCTTTTCTTCATCAATTGTGCATTGGGCCTTGTGAATCCCACGATTGGTGCTGGAAATCGGAGGTCCAAACACAGATTTACGGTGGGGAAAAAATCATCATCATTGACATTTTTTTTCCGCCAATGATAATAATTGACAATTTGACATCATATAATTCTCTCTTTAATAAGAAGTTTATTATTTCATCAATCCCACATAATTTTTTGATTATAATTAATTACTAAAATAAATTACTATAAACTATTGTTAAATAAATGGAAAAACCTAGTTGCAGGAACTTATATTTTTCTTCAATATTTAATTTCTTACCATTGTTGTTTTTCCAATTAAATGCTTCAATTTTATTCTATGGGTACCGTAACCCCTGTAGAGAGGCTTACATGACTAATTAAATTAAGTTATATGAGCTAACAATGCTAATGGAGCAAAATTAATAATTTAATTAAGAGGAAAAAAACACATAGGTACTAAATTAAAAATTAAGCATGTCAATAGGTTTTTCCAAAATAAATTGGGCAATACCTATTTTCTCTCCCTTTTTTCCCATATTTCAGCAACCAAATTATTTTTTGCAACTATAATCATACAGTTAAATCTGGATTATGTTTTTCCAAAAACAAAGAGCAAACTTTTTCTGCTGTACAATTCTTATGCTTTTGTCACTCTTCCATAAGTTCATAAAAAAATTCAAATATTCTAACATGTCTAACAAAGAATTCCTTTTTCAAACTCTGCATTATGGCGAGTGTGTTACTACTGTTACCAGTAATCTTTACAAGAACAAGAACCTTCCCTAAAGTGATGAAAACGAATAGCATCTCTAAGAACTACTTCTCTCTTCTCTACTTCACTTATGAGCTTCATTATCGTGTGACAATCACTGCATACTCTCAAATTCTTCATCACTCTCACTGGCGCCAATTTTGGTAGAAAGAGTATTCCGAAAGTTACCGCTAACTTCTCGCTGTGATGGTTCTTCATGCCCGTTTTGCCACTGAGTTCAACTCCCGAGATGCTCAGAGGAAGCTTGCCAGTATCAGAGACAGTTCTCTTTATTTTCTCCAACATTTCTTCCAACCGTGAGTAAATCAGTTGATTCATTGGGTGAGAGCGATCTCCCACCACAAAAGAATGAACCTTGTTTCCCACTTCAATCCAACTTATACCAGGTTCCTTTTTAACCGCTCTATTTTGCATGAGCTTCCTAACTTCTAAAGCAGGCTTCTCCTTCCCAGCTTCATTGTAGATATTGTAAAGAAGCACATAAGATGCAGCTGCTTGAGGTTCGAGCTCTATTACTGTATCTGCAACATGTTTCGCCATGACGGTGTCTTTATGAACTCTGCAAGCACTTAACAAGGCACGCCATAATACTGGATCATTTTCAAAGCCTGAATCGAAGATAAAATTTCGGGCATCTTCTAACCTCCCTGCACGACCCAACAGGTCAACAATGCAAGCACTGTGCTTCACATTAGCTGCTATGCCATAATCTTTCTTCATGGACTCAAAGAATTGTAGTCCTTCTTCAACTAGACCTCCATGGCTACAAGCTGTCAAAACCCCAAGAAATGTGATTTGATTGGGTTTGACTCCAGAAGCAATCATCAACTCAAAAAGTTGTAAAGCTTCTCTGACACATCCATGTTGTCCGGTGCTACAAATCATCACAGACCAGGATATAACATCTGGATTTGCTGTCTCTTGAAAGGTCTGTTTAGCCAAATTGATGTCTCCAGACTTTGCATACATGCAAATCTGTGAATTACGAACAATGGTAAAATTAGCAATCCCAGATTTTAATGCGTAACCCTGGATCTGTGCTCCAGATCTTGCTGTGGCCATATCTGCACAAGCACCCATCACGCTAGATATGATGAATTCATCTGGTTTAATTCCAGAAGCCAAGAGTTGATGGAACAAGGACAGGGCATTTTCAAACTGTCCATTTTGAACAGCACCTGCAATCATTGATGTCCATGAGACAACATCCAACTTAGGAGTTGAGTTGAAACACCTTAGCCCGTCTTCAATTGAACCAGAAAATGAGTACAAATCTACTAGAGCACTGCCAATGAACTCATCAGACTGGAGGTTATTTTTACAAATTTGAGCATGAATTTGCTTTCCAACTTCAAATGTATTGTCACCAATACAAGCCTTAAGTATGCTTGAGAATGTAAATTTGGAGGGCCTCATTCCTTGCCTTTTCATCTCACAGAAAAGATGAAGTGCTTCTTGTGCGTATTCACTGGATTTAGTCCCTGCTTGCAAGAAGGCAGCAATCATAGCATTATACGTTATTAGATTAGGGTTGGGAGTAAACTTGAACATTTGAATAGCCCTCAGTAAGTTTTCAGTCTTTGCATACATATCGAGCAATGCAGTCCCTACAACAATGTCTATGTCCAAACCAATCTTGACTATGTATCCATGAAGCATTTCACCAAATTGATTCAAATTCTTTTTGTAGCATGCCTTAAGTACACTTCCTAAAGTATAGCTACTCAACATCAACCCAGCTCGATGCATTTTCACAAGGAGTTCAAAAACCTCCTTGTTGACACCTGATCGAACATAACCAGCTATCATTGAATTCCACGAAACTTCATCCAGTACTGTGGAAGTCTCAAACAACAATCTCGCATGCTCAATCTGGCAACATTTTGAGTACATATCAATAAGAGAATTAACCAAAACAACTTGATCACTCAATCCACCCACTATAACCAAACTGTGAATTAACTTACCAAATCGTAAATCCCCAGTGTGACCACAAACCCCAAGAGCGCCCGTGTAGGTAAACTTATCAAGTTTTAGACCATCCATTCTAGCCTGACAGAAAGCATGCATGACCTTACCATGCATGTCCCTTTGGGAATACCCAGAAATTAAGGAGTTATATGAAATGATATTGCGTTTGGGCATTTTGTCAAACAGGTTTTGAGCATTACATAATTTACCACACTTGCTATACATGTATAGAAGATTGTTGAGTAAGAATAAACAGGGTTCGAAGGAAGTCTTGATCATGTGTGCATGAGCAAGTTTTCCAAGTAGCGGAGACGAGGTTTTAATGGATGATCGAATTAATTTGGTGTAAGTTACAGAGTCTAGGAACAAGTAGGAGGGAGAAGGTTGGGGATGTGAGGGTAGTGTGCTGATGGGTTGGGGAAATGCGCTCTGTGGTTGTCTATTGAGATAGAGTACATTGGAGGAGTCCATGATGGAAGGGAAATCAAGGTCTGGAGGCTTCAGTTGGAGAACCGACATTCTAGACATGAAACTCTTGTTCCGCAGCTCTGGCCTTTCAATACAACAGCATGTACTCCATTCCTCCCTTCAAAAAAACATTTAAAAATACAAGGTATTTGTGAATTTTTCAATATGTAATAAATAAAACCTTTTAAAAAATATTCATAATTGGGAGTGTAATTAATAAGGTTCTATTATTTCAGACATACTGTCAAATAAGGGTACACATGAAAAGCGTACATAATAAAAAAGGTCATTAACTAATTTATAAGAAATGTAAATTAGTTAAAAGTACTAATAATTTTGAAGGATATTATTCATAGGCAAAACTAGAAACAAATCGAGTATGATATATCATATGAGGCTTTAAGGATACTAATGAAGCCCTTATAACCAAATAATGTCAGAAAACATGCTAGTTGATGGTAACAACAAAGTACAAACCATTAGAATCTAATTGTTACCAATAAAGGTAGTTATCAATTTATCAATTGTAATTATAACCCATATTTCTCATGAACATTTCATCACACACTTGATATGAACCTTATCTAACAAACTAATTAACAGAGCAACTTTACTAATATAATATATCCTAAGGGCTCCTCTTCTCAATCAAAGTCCAACCCCTAAAAACTAACCACCATTTTTCAATAAGATACCATAACGGAAATTAAAATAAAGAATAATAAAATTCCAATCTCGAACATTAAATTCAGAACATTAGATGCATTTCCAAGACTACTACAACTACATACAAACTTAGTCTTTCAATAATCGAGCAACTACCCTTCCAACAACTCCTTAATTTCAATTCTGAAATTCATTATAGAGAATAATGACCTCTTATACTTTAATTTAATCAACAATAATACCTTTATCACACTTATTTGCTAGTTGCTGCCATAGACCAAAGTTCACATATCAAACATTTCATCAAACACCTTGTGTGCATTCAATTTAACTTGCTTCAAAAATAGTCCTCTTAAAATCACAGTCTCAGACTGCATATATTGGCTATTGCAACCATAAATCCAGTTCTATTCAATCATCAAACCTTAAACACAACTTAAACAAATCACTAATTAGAGCAACAACCACTATTTGCAATCCACACAAAACACGACAGAGAAGGAAGAAGTAACATCCTGCAAACATTCAGAAATGGAAACATTTTGGAAATCAGAGGGAGAAGAAAATATTCATACATAACCCATACCCCAATGCACCAGCGAAGAAGAAGGAAGTGATGAGGTTCGCACACACCCCCACTCATCAATTTGCAGACAGCAGAAGAAAAGAAATGGAGTGCTATCACGCGCGCAGAATACAGACGGAAAGAAGAGACAGCCAAGAAGCTCCCAGAAACTCTATCTTGATTCTGTGGTTACAAACGTCCAGGGAAAGAAGAGAGTAACTATCACCAACGTTCAGCAGAGGAAGAAGACGACGGTGGATGAAAACTAGCGCTCCCTCACACCAAAGACGGGAAGAAGAACCAGGTGCGATGGAGGGAATGACTGGAATTTCTTTCTCCGCATTCTTTTTTTTAATACATAAGGGCAAGCAAATTGCTTGAAAGCAGATACCCCTCTAAACTACAATGAGCGGCGATAAACTCGTCAAAATAGAATCATCCACCATTCAGGCGGTGGTCTTTCTTTCTCCGCATTTTAGCTTGCACTGGATGGATGGGGGAAGGAAGAAAAGCTCCTATGGATTTTTTATTTAGAAAAAAAAAAACCCCCAAAGGCATAAAGCGGTGCCGGAACAATAAAAAATTTAGGGAAATTTACAATAAAGTCTTAAATAAGGAGCTTTATATTAAATAAGTCCCGTAAAATCACGTATTTACAGTCAGATCCTAAGTTTTAAGAATTTATTACTACCAAGTCCCAATTAACAACCCGGAGTCGTATTTATAGTCAGGTCCGAAGTTTCAGAAATTTATTACTGCCAAATCCCAATTAACAACCCCGGAGTTGTTAATGGCATTGCTGAGGTTGTAAATTACAACCTCCTGATGTTGTCATTAACAACCCCAACAGTGCAATTAACAACCCTGGGACCTGACTGTAAATACACAATTTCATGGGACCTATTTAACGTAAAGTCTCTTATTTAGGACCTCATTATAAATTTTCCAAAAACTTATCCCATAATTTTGGGGAAAAAAAAAACCCAATATACTACCTCTTGTCCTTACCTAAATATAAGTTTCAATTAATTTTTTTAAATGATTAAGAAAGGTAAATAAATTATTATAAAATATTGATATATTTTTTTTCTTTAAATTAATTAGTCTAACTTATAAATTGATATATAATACAATGTTATATAACATAATTTATAATTAAATAATTTATTTAACCTTTATAACTTATAAAAAAAATTTATATTTATTACCGATAAGAATACAACGAAACAAAGTAAAACAAAGTTGCAGGACAAAGTGTGAATAATAAAAGTTTGGCTTATAGTTATAATATTATGAGTTTAAATCTCGGTACATATTATATGACCTATTCAAAAAGATTTAAAAAAATACAAAAAATTGGCAAGAAAAAAGATACAAATCACTTTTAATTATTTTTCTTAATTCTTGTCAAGTATTTAGAAGGCTCTTAACCTCTTATAATATGGATCACATGGAGTAGTGTATAAGAAGAGTTTGCCTCGACTGACATAATAAATAGCTCTAAACAAGCCTTTAATCCCCAAAGCCCAATAACAGCTGAAGAGCATGCAGTGACAACTTTTCAATTCAGGAAATGACTAGCATGTTTATGCTTCTCACCTATTATCAAGACCTTTTAGTAATTAAATCCATTCCTTTTTGGCTCATACTTGACCGTTCCCTGTTTTATCTATAAGCTGGACAAACAGAATCTAATCTCGGATGATTAATAATGATTTTGTGATTTAGTATGGGAATAAATTGGTCAAGAAGCTGATAAATCTCACCAGCTGGAAAACAAAAAGTACAGCGACAAATCAAGTCTAATCTGAATAAACGGATGCCAAGCTTCAACAAAATGAAGAAAACTTTCACACTTCCCTTGATAATAATGCAAAGAGTATGGCTAGTAGATATTGTAATTGTAAGCTGAGAGCCTGTAAAATGCTCTACTTTTTTTGTATTTTATTAAGAGAAGAAGTGTGTATACTCAATCAAAAGAGGAAACAGAT
>JBAGKO010000017.1:8476123-8487131 GCA_037177275.1 Acacia concinna
TAAAATATTATGGGATAAATATATAATTTTTCCCATTTTATATTTTATAAATTATATATTATTTATATATGTTAAAAGGGGGGAACAGTTATTTGAATTTGATTTCAAATTCAAATAACTGCGCGTAGAAAATGCGTATAATGGATTTCATTTTACGGACATTGTGGAGACGTGAAAACCAACGCACAGAAAGAAAACCCCATTCTCTCTCTTTCTCAAAAAGTTTTTTCTTCCGGGTGAATTTGCTGTTAGACTATATACTGGTTTCCTTGTGATTCCTGAAAGAGTGTGGGCATCTGAAGAAGAAGAGATCTACAACAGGTACGCCCCACCGAATCCCTACATAAATGAACACCAACAAATTGTTTATTGAGGCGGTAAATAGACTCATTCTTTAAGAAGAAAAACACAAATTCAAACATAAAAAAAAACATATTCATTAAACATATTAATTAATAGAGGTGTAAACCCTTTATACTCCAAATATCAAGACGGAAATGAATCCCTAACGGTTTGTTGTAAGGAAAAGAAGATTAGGACATGGGCTACAGGTCAGGTTCGGCAACTGAGAGTTGACTCTGCTTCAAAACCTAAAAGGGAATTCTCATATTAAGAAAATGTGGGAGGCAGAGTTTTGGTTGGGAAATACGATTATATATATAACAATTAGGACCAACCTTAACAATTAGCTGTGGTATCCTTGGAGATATAAAATTATTCCAACCTCTGTTTATATGATTGCCTTTTGCAAGCTGTACACTCTGATATCAAAACTCTCGCCCTGTAACGCCTCACCAAAACCAAACCAAACCAACCAACCAACCAAGAAATAAAACACATAATACCACCATAGTGTTCCTTCCATCCACCAACATGACAACACAATTTCGTGTCCATAACTTAAATTTCTGTATTGCGTGAAAAAACCAACACGATACGCCTCACTTCACTTGCATGATGACATCTAACTTTTAACTGTTCAGTGTTAAAAGAAAAAGGAGGATTTTACAGCGTTCGTACAATATGCTAGGAGAATCAATTTGCTCGAGTTTCTTTCTTTATTAATAAACATTGGATTCTCTCTTCTTTTTTTGGAGGGAGGCCAGATACTCAGATTCTTCCCTCATCTTCGTTGTGAACAGTTTTTAAAGCCCAAGACCTATCTCTTTCTCCCCATTTGATTGATGTTAATATCAGAGTAGGATATTGGAATATATAGAGCTCAATTGACCCATGCCCAGAAGAAAAGGTTTCCTTAAAAAGCTAAAAAAGTAGCGCCTTTTAATTTGTTGCAATGATGCTCGTAATCATAGCTTGGAGCCCCTTTTCCAGTTTACTTTTTATAAAAAGAAAAGTAACAGAGCAATCAGCCAGCCTACCTGAAATGATAGTACTGTTATAATCCTATTTCCTTAGATTTTATACACTGAACTTAGTTAATGTCATATAATAGGTTCTACTAGACATGTCATAGCACAAGGCACGGCTTCCAAACTAGAAATAAATGCAATTGAATATATCTGTCTTACAAGTTACAACTCTATGCTCTTCTTCTTGTCCTCCTTCTCCTTCTATTGATTGCGTTCCATTCTAATTGTAATCTCTATTTTCACAAAAGTTTAAAGAATAAGAAATGAGATGTGCTGGCTCGCACACACACTAAGTAGAAAACATATTTCTAGTGGTCCACAGAAACAGGTAGGACTGAACTTCGGGATCTACTGCTACCATGTCCGAACGAAAAAAATGACCTCTTTACTCTCCCACTGTTACTACTACTACTACACCCTTCCATGGAGGACGATGATATTTCAGTCACTTCTTGTCTGTTCTGTTTCTTCAAAGCTTCTTGAACTGCCATGTACAACTGTCTATCCCCTGAAGAATCCATGGAGAACGACCTTCTTATGGGCTGTACTGAAAATTGCTTGTCTTTACCTCTAATATTGATGCACTCATCCCCCATGCTCGTCACTTTCTGTAACTTCCATGGTTTTTCCTTAGGCGAGGGGCTCACCTCTCGTGGTGGGTTTTCTCTTTCCTGTGTTCTGTTCCAGTTCTGGTCTCTATCGTGGCCATTACTGCTCAGTTCAATCACGACGAAATCTTCATCGTCGCCGGTGAGATTTTCTCCATGCCGGCGTCTGTCTTGTGAGGTGGGTCTGGGATTTAGAATCTGATCGATGTGGAATCTGCTTGAGAGAGAAATGCTGGTTCTGCAAAGCGGGCAATTAGCGTTGTTCTGAAGCCAAACATCGATACAATCTATGTGGAAGACATGGCTGCAATTAGGTATAATCCTTAGCTTCTCCTCCTCGCGGAACTCGTTCAAGCAAACAGAGCATTCCGTGAAGCTTCGCTCTCCAGATTCTCTGTTTTCCTCTCCTTTGTAATGGATTACTGGGATTAATCGGATCACCGCCTCCTCAAGTCCTCGAGGCTCAGTGCCCGGCGGTGAATATGTCATCGGCGGCTCTTCTCGCCGCCGGGACGGAGAGAACCTTCTAAGGAGATCTATACGGTGCCAATTGAGGCAGCATTTGATGACGAAGATATAGTAGCTAACGAGCAAGAAAGCTGTGGCTAGTATCCCTATTATAGCGATAGCTATAATGGGAAAACTGGTACCGGCGGAATGAGAATGTGAGCGAAGGATTGAGCTCACTGGGCTTGATAATGGCGAAAGTGGGAAAGACCCAGAAATCAATAATCTTCTTCCTGCAAGATCCATATGAGATGTGAAAGAAAACGAAGACAAATGGGTTCTGCAGACCTGTTTAGATCTCTGTCATAAGCACAAGACATGAAGGGAAAGAATGAGGAAAACAGAGAAAGGGAGAGAGAAGACTTTAAATGAGGGTGGTGGTGGGGGGGACATGATAGGGATTTTGTATTTTGATTATTATTATAATTATTGGTGTGAAAATGTTGTCAAATCCGATTTATTTAATGAGGTTGGAGAGTGAGGTCAGTGTACGTAGTTGGTGATTTTCTCTCTCGGTTCCCCAGAAAGTTTGGCTATAAAATTGGTGAACCGTCTTGATCACTGTTCATTATTTTATGTAACTGAAGCGTATGGTCCAATTCTCCCCCCCCCCCAATTTTTTTTTAAAGAAAATAATAATTAATAATACAATATCGATGGCCAAATAATAAGAACCAATGTGGGAGTGGGAGTGGGAGTGGGACGGCGAGGGAATTGACAGAGAACGAAGAACCATGTGTTTGTTTGAATTTGACTGATACTAATAAATACGTGTGTTGAAAATGTCAAAGTTTGAAACCTACACAAAAAAAAGAAAAGAATATTTTTTTTAGTCCATGGTCTATCATTATTGTTCTCGCAAGGTGGTACAAAAGTAATTCCGTTATGTGATGTCCCTAAAACAGGCCTACCTTTTATGCCCCGTCCTGTGTATATATCATTAAGATTAGTACTGCGTTTTCAAATGATCATTGCTTAATGGAGTACTTTTTATTTATGATCAACATCAGATTTGGTAAGGCTTGAATTTTAAGATATCATGAATTTATTTGTCCGTTAGTTCGTTAGAATAGCAGCAGAGGAGCTAATTAATAGCCTGGTATGATGATTTCTAACCCGTGTGTTTAAAAGTTAGGTGAATGACAGTAATAATAATAATATATATCAGCTACTCTGAGACTGATATACATGAAGTGAAATCTCTCTGGTGATCATATATATATATATATATAAGAAACAAATGTTGAAGATAGGTGACAAATTAAGTGTTCAAATAATGATGGTTGATTCATACATTCAATCATTTACACCTTCCCTAACCAAAAAGATGAAAACAATCACAAAAGTAACATTTAAAATTGGAAGAGATTGGGTGAATAATTGGGAGGCTAATGAGCAAATTAACAAAAGAAAGAGAGAAAGAGAACCCTCCATTCGTATATCACTTAAAAGAACCAACACTAATCCCAATCATGCATAATCATATCAGCCAAAATAATTGAAGAGAACAAGAAGTGGTAAAGGAAAAAAGTGACAATCTAAGGAGGCACATGCAGCCCATAATAAAGACCATTGAAATCCTTAATCAGAGGATTGGCCAGTGGTGGAAAAATGTTGACTTGTGGGGAGGAAGATAGTGTTCACAAGGCACTTTTTGGCCACCCTATCCCTCTGCCCCGCCTCTATTATTTCGAAAAAAGCTTGACCCAAAACCAGCAAACTTTCCCACACGTTATGGCATAGAGAGATAGAAAACAAAGGGGTGGGTCCTTAAATAGTGAGACCTTTAGTCAATTAACGGGCCTCAGATTTCCCACAGCCATGTCACATCACTGTACAGTATTCCCATAGAATCTTACATATTGCTGATATGAACATGATCTGAGATCTCTCTCAGATAATAGTAATATAGATCAGATTGTTAATCCTATGTATGAAATTACAGAATACAATAGTCAGGGAAGATATATGTATATATATAGAGCCGACACATCCCGTGCTTGCGTGTTGACTAGTTGTGGAGAAAGTACTGTGTTTCTTGCTTGGTTTTCAAAAGGTGTTTCGTGCATAGTCAAAAGTTGACGCCCTTGAGCCCTCCTCCCACACACCCACCTATTTACTGGAAAGTTCCCTATTTTCTTCACCTTTACACAAGTTTTTCTTCTTCTCAACTTTTTCCAATCTCATCCACCAATGTAGATAGCACACAAGATCGATAAGTATCTTCTTTAATTTCATTATTTGCTCTGCTTATGGATTATTATTGAGTAAATATCAATAAGATGAATTAGAAAAATATTAATATATAAAGATAATTCCATTTAAATACCACATAAATTTACAAAATTAAAAAAGGTTTGTTAACATTTTAAAAAGACATGGACTAAATTGAGTTTTTTAAATTTTCGGATGTAAACAGTAGTAAGATTTCACTATAAGAGTAATGGAATTCGCTAGTTTTCGGATTACTTTTCACTTCAGAAAAATAAAAAAATAAAAACTCAATTTAGTTTATAATACTTTAATATTTTCTTAAAATGTTAACAGACATTTTTTTGTTTTGAAAATTCAAATAGTATTTAAATATCATTTTTTTTAATAAATATGTAAACTATATCTTATATTTAGAATTAGTTAAGATCAAGTTTCAAATGCTGTCTTGTAATTAGGATTGGGAGGAGTATTAACAATCCTTTGTTGGTAGTTTATATATGAAACTTGTTAACGTGGCTTCTTCTGCTTTTGTAAGCTAAATATCTCATGTTATTGGATACACATAGTCGCCTGGTTTTGTTGCTAAACGATAAAGTCGTCAGCCCATTATTAGAGCCTGCTCCATATATTACTTAGTCTGCCCTTATTTAAACGAAGAGAATTCAGAGTCAAGAAATGTTTGTGACTAATAGTGAAATAAAGAAGAATTTAAATCAAGGTATTATTCCTTATGGGTACACCTAAATGAATGTGCTTTTTGCTTATTTCATTCACAATTTGATCCTTTCAGGTTGTTACTTGGGGGAGTAATAATCTCATCATCCAGAAGAACCTGATGTATTACTATATAAATTTAGTTCCTTAATTCATTTTGTCGAAAGAGTCCCAGTCCCACACAATAGCCTGTGGACACTTTGTAGAGTTTATTTCTAGGTTGGATATGTCAAGTGAGAGTCGTTAATTTTTCTCCATATTTTTCTTTTATGAATTATCGTTCAAAATTCTAATTCAAAGTCTTCTTGGTCTCCAAGCATTGACTTACAATTTTGTTAATTATACAGCCTTCGGGAAAAAAACAATTTAAAACCACAGTGGCACATGTGTCACGGTTTTGAAAACTGAAACCATTGATTTGCAAAGAGATTAAAATATAGATATTAAATTAATTAATATATTTTTCTCACATAAGTAATCAAGTATTAAGATTATAAAGTTCATTGGATTAGCATCGGTCGAATTAATATGAATTTTCAGTCAAAGAGAATAGTATATAAATTGAAGTGAAGGTGGGGAGATAACAGCTGTTTGGTAAACAGTTTACTGGGGAAGTGAGAAGAGGACGTCAGAGGTTCAATGGGCCCAGAAAAAAAAAACTCAGATATTTTTATTGAAGTACTATATACTACATGTCCATTTTTACTGTCTTGTTGAGCAAGTCATAATAAAATGGACCCAATTGTTCAGCAGTTTTGTTCCTATTAATTAGGATTGATTATTTAGGGGTATCAATTTTGTAACAAAACACATTTCAATGAAACGAATCATCTTTGACGAGGGAAAAAAAAAAGGTAAATCGTCAATATAATACATGATCAGTAAAGAGTTGAACTAACCCACTAATATTATATACTTGTGTCATATAATTTACACATACACACAGAATTAAAGGAAAATTGCAATTTGGTCGTAAGAAATTGATTATACTACGATTAATCGATCATATGAAATCGCGTAATTGTAAAAAAGTATTATGAATTTATCAATGTTTAACATAGAGTTGTTAATGACAACTCCATATTCTTAACAGTTGTAATTAACAACTCTATGTTAAGCATTGATAACTTTAAAACTTTTTTATAATTATACAAATTCACATAATCGTTTTATTGTATTGTTTATTTTTTTTTTTTTGAATCAAATTGCAATTTTTTCCAGAATTAAACCATTTGTATAGCATAGGTGGTATGCATGGATCCACAATATAGTTTGTGTCGTAACTGGAAAAATTATACTTTTTAATTGTGATAGCAGTGATTTTTGATTATTTGAAGAGACTACATTTGTAGGGTTTTAGCAAATAGGAGTTTGACAGGTGGCAATGAGGCTTCATAGCCCGTTTTATTTGCTGGGATGGGGTTGACCTGACCAACAAGGTGAGGTTTTAAAACTCTCAGTTTCAGTCTTGGAACCATATACAGTCAGTTTTGTGCACGTGCCCTCACGTGCTTTGCCAGCACCCCACAAAATTTTGATCCATTGATTAACTTAATCAATACTAACAATTAATTAACTAATGACTTCATTTCTTTGTTTTACTGCCGATTTGGAAGCTTTTCATATTTGTCCAACATTTGCACCCTTTGAATGTATCCTTTGATTTTAGATTTTTCTCATTTGACTATTCATACCCTGTTGCTGCATGTGAGTATTGTGCCCGCTCCTAAATCACAATTAATTAATTGATTAATGAACATTATTTTTTATTAAGAAAAATTGTTGTGGATGGGTGAGATCTGCAGGGTGAAGTAAAGTAATTTAGGACAGTGTACATGCATTTGGTTAAAGCACAGGAATATCTGAAATCCTTTTAAAGTTTCGTTGTTGGGTGACATTAATATTGTGGTTCGCTTAAACTGATAGTGCTAATAAATAAATAAATAAATAAATATATATATATATATATATAAATGCGAGTTTCAGCCCATTTTTATGAGGGCAGAGCTAAACACTTGTATTTTGCCCATCCCAAAATTGATTACTAAAATGGAGGCACATTAAGGGCAGGTTGTTAATGTTGACCCTTGACAGACCAACAAGCAGCTGTCTAAATTGAAGGACCACCTTCGTTGTTTATTGTTACTATTATTATTTTAAATTCCACATATCTTGTTGTAATTATTGTATGGGTGTGTCAAAAGAAAAAAATCTTATGTAACTTAAGATTGAGAACACATTAATATATTGTTAAATATGAGTTTGAGTTAGTAAGAAGGTTGATAAGATGAGTCATCAAACTAACTGTGAAATTTTAATTAACCGTTTAATGACATTTAAAATGTTTTATTATGTTTAATTATAATTAATTTGTGTTTATGACTGTCATTTTAATTGTCATTAAACTGTCTTTAATGATCATCATTATTGCTCAACGGTCATATGGATTTATGCTCATAAAAGCCAAAAGGTAATGTGAAGAGTGAAGTCAAATAACACCAAGCTCAACACCAAGATCCTATTCTCTCTCTTCTCTTGAATTACACTGTTATCTTCTCACTGTTCTATTACCTACTTTATATAGGAAATGTTTGTTTTATTTTAGGGAGTGCCACTTTCTAATTTCCTAGAAGGTTGTGGAACATCCCCTAAAGATTATGTCCTTGGAAGCAACTCAAAATATTTGTTTGTTGTGCTTTTATAGGTGCTGCCGTCACATATAGCATATGTTTTATAACATGGGCTATTATAATTGAAATTTTGTCTAAGTATAAATTGAGGGTTTTTAATTCATTAATGAAAGCTTGATTATAATGTATCATTAAATTGGTATTCTCTCACATATGCCACTACTTGCTTTAAATCTACGTTTAAAATTTACTACATGAGAAAACAGAAGACATGGGCACACGGCTACTCCCAATTGTTATGAGTAATAAAATAGCCATTGTATATCATATTGGACATTTATAGCAAGAGAACATTATATTGAGTATAATTACAGCCATTATACCAATTAATATATAATAATTTGTTTGCACAATATATATGGTCTGGCTATAATTCAAGAGTTGTTATAATTTGTGTTGATTGATAGTCAATTGTCCAAAATTTTTTTGAGAGGATATTACACATATTTGCACTATTAAAATTGTGGGTGTGTCAGTTTCTAAAGTAATATCCTATGTATATAAAAAGAGAACCATTAATTTCGTGAATTTTATATTTTGAGCTAAGCTCATAAATTTGCTTGGGATATTCATGCTTGAATTTTCAAATAATCTAGTATTTGAAAATATATTGTTTATTTTGTGATGACAAAATATTATGAGAAATATTTTAATTTAATTAGAATGGAAGGGATTATATGGTGTGAGATTCTAATTTAATTAGAATCATTAGACAAAATGTGAAAATATTTTTTAAATTTAAATGAAGATTTGAAGTTGTGGGAGTGCTTTATGTGGAGATACCTTACAATTATTGTGATGAAAGAAAATGTGTTTCAATTATATAATTATGTAAAGGCTTTGTTATTGCGGTAAAGAAAATTTTGTAAATTATTTGTGTGACATGATATCTAATCATTTATCTAGTGTGAAGATAAATTTGTTCAAGTTTTATGATTTGTGGTACTATATTTATAGTAGCATATATATACATGACTATTGTGAACTTTGAATTTCTAATGCAAATAACATATGTTTCATAGTGTGATATCAAAATTTAATATGGAAGTATGTGTAAATCAAATGTGATTTTAGGGGTTGAAATAATAAAGGAATAGTGATTATATATAATATTGAGAAATGTTTTTGGAATTTGGTTTTGAGAACCATTATGAATATTTTATATGATACCAACACAATTTGAAGTGACTTTGCAGCTCAATTTGGATATGCACAAATTGTTGAGAATTTGTTATATTAAAATATGTTAATTCTCATAAGATAGCTTTTGCTATATAGATATTGAGCGCGTGTATGTATATATATATAAACATGTGGAAATAAAATATTTGAGAAATATAATAAATGTTGGTATCATATATAGTGGATTCCCGTTGTATTGAAATACACGGATGTTAACTAAATTTCAGTTTTATATGAGAAAATCTACAAGTAGTCACGATTAAAACATTGTGAGTCAGAGTTTAGTGCTCTGAAAATAGCTACAATTGAAGACTAATTTATTGAAACTTAGCAAAATTTCTTGCATGAAACTGGTACTTGGTATCGATGATATGTGATTGCCAAATGGCAATAACTTTTGTAAGAGAACAATGGTGTAAATGTAAATCGTTTGAGATATTATTTGAATAAGCTAACTTAAGAATTGTGGAGTTATCTCAATCGATTTTGTATGGTCGAAAAGTTGAGCTACATGTCGATTAACAAAACCTTGAAAAGAATTAAATTAGCTGAGGGAAATGGGACTAAAGCTAGTTTGACATTAACAGTGATAGCAACCCAACCTCTATGATTGATGATCTCATAAGGAGGATCAATGGGTAAAAACAAGTCATTTGTTAGTTCTGCTGTAACTAAAAAAATTATTAGTCCCTTGTTATGGCATGAGAAAGTGCTAGAATGCATTATGATGAGATTGAATTAAAGCTCTTAATCATTTTATAATCATATGAGATGATATACCCATTGCAAGTACATTTTATGAAATCATCTATGTAAATATGGAGTGAGATTGCTCCTATGAGATTGTGGTGAAATATCTAGAGTATCCATTAAATACCAGGACACGTGCATATGGCCATTTTAATGTGCAAAAATGTGACAACAGTAGGAAAATGTGGGGGGTGTAATATGACCTTTAATGCCTCTAGTATCTACCTAAGAAATGTTGGTTTTAAGTTCATAGGATTACCAGTATTTTTTTTTACTAAGTGTTGTGGGTCTGGTTTTAAGTTCAAAAGCCTGTCAGATACAATAAAGATATCCACGTGTGTACTTAGTTGATGGGCTACGAGCTTTCTTTGATACAGGTGTGGGATTGTTGTAATTATTATGTGGGTGTGTCAAAAGAAGAAATCTAACATAACTCGCGACTAGGAATACCCTAGTATACTGTCAAATATGAGTTTGAGTTAGTAATGAGGTTTATAAGAGAAGTATTTGAACTAACCGTTAGAATTATAATTGACTATTTAATGACATTTAAAATGTTTTATTATATTTAATTAATTATAATTCATGTTTTGTAATTGTAATTTTAATTGTAATTAAACTGTCTTTAATGATCGTTATTGTTGCTCAACGGACAAATGGATTTATGCCTATAAAAGGCAATATGAAGAGTGAGGTTCGATGACCCAAGCTCCTCTTCTCTCTCTTATTTTGAGTTACATAGTTATTTTCTAATTGTTATATTATTTTACTTTATATAGGAAGGTTTTTTCTTATCCAAAGGAGTGCCACTTCTTAATTTATTAGGGGTTGTGGAACATCTTTTAAAAATAGTATTTTTAAGAGCTACTCAAACTATCTATTTATTATGTTTTTTTTTTGTAAGTGTTACCGTCAACGATTTATATGATAAAGGTGCTTATGCCAACGTTTTTATCCTGTCAATGCCTTCACC
>JBAGKO010000017.1:8487231-8504594 GCA_037177275.1 Acacia concinna
ATTAGTCTAAAACGAATGTTTCAGAGAGTAATGGATTGCCTCATCTTCATCCTGCTACTCTTGGTTCTTGGCCACAAAGTCATCTACCTCACCAACCCCTTCAATCTCCCCTATTTTATTGCCTTGTTATGTGAATCATGGTTCACTTGCACTTGGTTTGCTATACTCATCACCAAATGGCCTCCTGTATGGGTCATCACCTACCTCCACTCTCTCCCTTCAAGGTATGAATTACTCTTCATATATCTTGTTGCATGTTATTTGAACGAGTGATTGTTGTTTTATTATGAGTCTTTGTTTTTGAAAAATAGAGCAGCGAAGCTTCTGGTAGTAGACCTGTTGGTGACGATGTCAGACCCAGTGCTAGAACCACCCATCATCACGGTGAATACCGTGTTGTCTCTCTTAGCACTGGATCACCCACCTCACAAGCTATCTTGTTAGAAATCATATGAGAAAAGAGGCCAGAGATGCGTACCGGGTTCGGTCGGATCTAAGAGGATATCTCACGCATCAATTAAGACTACTAGAGTCTAACTAGCATCAAAACACAAGAAATTATGGAAGAAAAAAGAAGAGAGAACACAAGAGAACTCAATTTCTCTTAGATAAATTATTTGCTTGGTGAGAGATCATGTTTATAGAGACCCTACTCTTGCCCCTCAAGCAACAATTAATTCTTGATTGGAGTAAGTTTCTAAACTCTTCTTTCTTGCACTCCAAGCAACTCTTAATTGCCCATTAATTTACCAATAAGTAGAAAACCTTTAATTTATATTTATATATAAATTAGTTAACCTTTTACTGACTAGGTAACTATTGCAATTAGGAAACTATTGCATGTCAAAACTCTCTTAATATATCTATATTTATTTTCAGAGCTATTGATCCGGCCTATCAAGGGCAGACTCAAGCCCTAAAATCCAACATCTCCCACTCACACTTGATGGACTTTCCATAGTGCAATTCTCAAATTATTTTGTTTCATACTTGGTGTCTGTCGTGGCTGCGTGGGCATAAAGTCTTTCAAGATTTTAGTGCTTGCGATGTTTGAAATCCTTTCATAGGATCAGTATCCAAAGGCACCTATTACGTATATGTAATTGTTGCCTCAAATACCCTAGATTCTCCCATACACATTCTTCATTGCATATCTAATCCATCTTGAGTTAATTCTTAGACTAAATCAGATTGCCCAACATGCCCATAGTATCCACACTTACAAGTTACTCATCGAACTAATAAGGGTCAACCATAGACACTAGCACTATTTGTGTATTTATGAGTGAATATTTCTTTCTGACTAAACATCAATCATTCTTGACTTGATCGCTTTCCTAGTTTTCACTCGTTTGACCCAATCATGCATCATCATAGAGTTTTAGCTAAAGTAGTTTACGCCAAATTAAGCCTTTATGATGCTACCTAAGTCCTAAGGGCATTGTGGAAGGATTTTCCCTTCCTAGGACTTACACCAGAGTGAAGCAAGGATCTTTCACCTACGTCTTATGTTGCAGTCTTACTTTAAGAAGATGCAACATGAATTGCATGCTACGGTGATTGTTTGTCAATTTTTATTATCTTGTCTTTCATTGTACAGGCATTAATTTTCATAATGTTTTCCCACATTTGAAATCAAAACTTCTTTTCACAGTCATTTGTAAAAGACAATTAAATGCCTGGTTACAGGTCTTATGATACTTTTATGTACTCATGGGTCGATCTGTTTTGCATATGCATACATGCATATGTTGATCTCATCTCAGTTTTACTGAGGCAACTCAAATTCAATACCATCTCATGGTGATCATTTGCTCGTCTCATCCTCCCACACTCTTATGAGAAGACGGTTGTTCATATGAATGAACCAACCTTCCTGACCTATTCGACATACTAATTTATGTATACCTTGCAAGTATATAGTCACAACATACATAATGTTTTTGGCCTTATGTTGATTTTTGTACCCCATGATCTTCATTAACTCAATGAAACCAAGCTCCGGGCTCAATAAGAGGATCTACTAAAATCTTGTTAGTAGAAGGTCATTGAACACTTTGTTTTCTTCTTTGGAAGCTTATCTCATTCAAAGATACATCAAAGGAATGTTTTTTCTTGTTGTAATATTTAGGATCTACATCATTAGATGTTACTTGAATCTTACTATCTATCATTCATTCCCAATTGCCATAGAAAACTTCTATCACCATATGACTCCTTGAATGATGGTAGAACATGCCATATGTTCTGAATCCATGGATTACAAATATATGTACCATATATCTCTTTACTTCTATAACTCCAATATCATTTTTCTAGGCCTTATATTGGAATGTCCTTTCAAGCATGAGTTGTTGCCTTCACAACTCAATCTATGGTACAACTAGACAAAAAATAATTTCCAAGTTAGACTAAAAGCTTTGGTCTTATATACACCAATCTATATAATTAGGTTACCAATCATATTCTTATTATGTGGCTTTATCCACCTTTTCTATGTTGGATTTCCCATATGATGCATAACCTTTCTGAGCTTGATTGGGGTTTTTATAGTAGCCCTTGTCTATAGGCATGATTATGGTTTCATAGCTTAGCACACTAAGGCACTTTAAGGATCGCAAGTATATATGTCCCATGTGGTTGGACTTGTACTTTCCTTGTGCAATTTCTATTTATTCTACCCATAATCTATCAACTTAGGAATCAAGGATTATTCTAATCCTCTATTCTTAACTTAGGAATTAAGGATTACTCTAATCCTTTATTCTTTTAATTCTCTTGACATTTGTTTCAACTAAACATATGTTATTATAATAGAGAATGATCTTTAAAAGAGTCATCTCAAGACTGTTTGGCTCTTATGTAATGTTCTTCGACTATTTCAAAGTCGGTGAGGATTTCCTTTTGTGAAACCTCTTATACTACTACTTGAATGATTGTTTCCACAAAACTCTCAAGTTACTTCTTGTAGAGTTCATCATCCAATTTTCAAACTGGAAAATGATTACTATAAAAACCCTAATTTTTCTTAATAGAATAATTAACTCATTTATTAATTAAATCATCATTCAAATTATAAAAATAAGCTACAATATGCAAATGAGTCATAACGTGACAATATATAATAATCCAACATAAATTGAAATAACGGAAGCACTACTCTTAAAAGAGATAGCTTAATCTTCCAGAGTCTCCCCTGTTGGACCACTACGAGATCTATCACCTGAAAAATTCAACGGGAGTGAGACAATGTCTCAGTAACCAACAAGCCATCTCATTGAGCATACAAGTGAGCGCCTATAAGGTGTCAAGTGGGAACAGTTATAAATACACATCATTATCAAATTTGTCACAAGGTAACAGGTGTATTAATTTATAACATCATAATCACATTCTCATACTTATCACATGGGTGCACAATAATTATCAATAATTAACAATTCACTCTCTAACCTCCTTTATTATCTCCCACCTTATTTCCTCTGACTGAACCCATGGGCTAGTACTCACCCATGTGATTGGCAGTTTAACTCAACAAACTCATCGATCAAGTGATGTGGACGGGCCAAAATCCACAAAACATAAGACCAGACCATGGGTTCTCCCAATACATAGTGGGGTGTCAATTCCCTATTAAACATAATGGGCCAAAGGACTAACCAGTATACACCTGGAAGCTCACCACCTTATTTCCTCTTTTGTACAATAATTTCACCCCTTTATTTCCTCTAAGAATAATCTCCCATCAAGATCCACATCCGTCACCCCCTCTCATATCGATTATCCATGAGGTATTATGATACTCAATAGATATAATCATCATAAATAATCACATTCCATTATCAATTCAAAAATCAAGAGAATTTTCAATATCACAAATTAACATTAAATACGTATAATATTATATTATTATTTATTGCTCAATAGAATAAGTCTCACAAGACAATTTCAATAATAAAGCAATTTCATAGTATATATCACAAATTAATTGCACATTTATGTTATATATATTTAAAACCATTCACAAGCATGCACAATAAGAGAAAAGTGGTTACTTCTCGCCAACGCAAAATTTGCGACAAGAGTTCAATAATTAATAGATGATCCAACTGTTGAAAATGTCAATTTGGATGTCCCGCACATACTGACCATATTTCACTTTGATCCAACGGTGAACGAACGTGCAACCGTTATTTTACTAAGATTGCCTTAGGTTAGTACGAAAATTGTTTAACCTACTTCAATTCTAATTTATCACCTATATATAGGCTCCTCAATCTCTCTCTTATCACATGTGTGCATTTATTTATTATTTTTATAATATAAGTAACTTTAATATTTCTAAATCTTAAATCTAATATCATGATCTTGTAAATCTTTGAATTATTTCCTATAATATTTCGTAATCTAAATATGTCCTTATCAAATCCACTATACATAAGATATATTTTCAAATATTTAAATCAATTTTAGGAATATTTATTTTTCCAATCTCAACAATACTATTTTCCCCTTTTTAGAAAATCTTGACTTAAATTATATTCTTTTAAAAATATAACTTACCTAAAACAATTATTCTTTTAT
Organism: Acacia concinna; assembly: GCA_037177275.1. Taxonomy (NCBI): domain Eukaryota; kingdom Viridiplantae; phylum Streptophyta; class Magnoliopsida; order Fabales; family Fabaceae; genus Acacia; species Acacia concinna. Next base: position 8,491,816 of record JBAGKO010000017.1, read on the forward strand.
TATTGTAAACACTAAATACATAAAATTGAATATAATCTTCTAAACACTTTAAACTCCTATTAAGTTTCTATATTAATTCTTTAATTACTTCATTAAAAATTGGGATGTTACAATACTCGCCAACCTCTTATGTATGGCATTGAACAATATGACATGTATCCCTTATTAGCTGCTTCACTTGCTCACTTGTTTGTCCAAAAGGATGATGGCCTGTTTACTTAGTCTACCATTACTATTGTGAATTCAGTTACCAATGCTGATCTTACTCTCTGACATCAACGCTTAGGACATATTTCTTTTGATTATCTTAAGAATGTCTTGAAAAATAGTTCTATTTCTTTTTCTGGTTTTGATACATCTCAATTTTGTAAGGCATGTCAACATGGAAAGTTTCATAAACTTCAGCAAATAATAATGGATGTGTGGGGTCCAACCCCTCCTATCTCTCATGGGCTAGTGTATTATATTGCCTTTGTGTATGCTTTTAGCATACTTTGTGGATTTTTTTTCTTACACAAGAGGTCAAATGCTCTTTCTCATTTTAAGAAATTTATGCTGGTGTTGAAAATAAATTCCAAAAAATATCCAGTAGGTCCAATATGAAAATGGTGGCGAATTCTTAGCATTTGCACCATTTCTCAAGAATCACGGAATTGAGCATAGATTTTCATTCTCACATATATGTAAACAAAATGGAATAGTTGAGTTATGTCACAGAATTATTGTGGAAATAAGATTCACTCTATTGTGCATGCATCCTTATCTATGTTTTACTGGCCTAATGCGTTTTCTACTGGTGTTTTTTTTATTAAACACTTACTTTAGCCTTATCTCCTGTGTCCCTATTTGAAAAACTCTATGGTTGTAAACTTGATTGTTCCAATTTTACAAGTATTTGGATGCGAGTGTTTTCCTTACACACGACCATTCAATACTTATAAACTTGATTTCAAATGTGTTGCATGTATTTTTATAGGCTACAATTCTTGGCATAAGGGCTATCGGTGCTTGGATATGACATATGGCAAGATCTTCATTTCTCGTCATGTTCCATTTAATGAACATCATTTGCTAGGTGGCTCTCAATTCAGCATCAAGTGCTTTCAACCTGAGCTCTATGAAAAGGAATGTCTTACAATGATCAATCTCTCTCCTAAATCGGTCTCTTTTATATCTTCTTCATCTACTATAGCACATATGTTAGGTCAACCACTACCCTTACCCTATTCATCTACCAATACCCACCCCATGACCACTCGAAGTAAAGCGGGTATTTACAAACCCAAGATTTTTATAGTTTTAAATTCACATCTTGTTCTGAATACTATTGAGCAAACTTTGGCTGGTGACAGGCCGTAATTAATGAGTACAACACGTTGGTAAAATATGTTACATGGGAGGTCACTCCCTTATCCTCTTATCAACAAGCTATAAGTTGCAAGTGGCTCTGGAAGAACAAAACACATGTTGATGGGTCTTTGGCATGATGCAAAGCTAGACTTGTTGCTAAAGGTTATTCACTGGAAGTTATGATTGATTGTTATGGTACATTCAACCCCATAGTCAAAGTTGATATAATACGAATTCTTCTTACGTTAGTTGTAACACCTAAGTGGCAATTACACAAGCTGGACTTTAATAATGCCTTCTTGAATAGAGATCTTTAGGAAAAAGCTTATATGTTTCTTTCTCTTGGTTTCTCTTTTGGCTCTACTACTAAGGATGGACAACCCTTGGTCTGCAAGCTTCGTAAGGCCACATATGGTTTCAAACAGGCTCCTCGTGCTTGGTACAAAAAACTCACAGTGGCCTTTACCTCACTGGGTTTTGTCAGTTTGAAAGTTGATACATGCTTCTTTATTTGTAAGATTGACTCGTCTATCACATACTTATTACTTTATGTTGATCATATAGTAGTGGTAGGGTCCGATGAGGCTAAAATTGCTTAAGGCATCTCTACTATGAGTTCTCTCTTCTCCTTAAAAGATCTTGATGATTTGTCCTATTTCCTGGGCATTGAATTTCAACACACATCTCATGGTCTATTCATGTCTTAATGGACGTACACTTACGATCTTCTGACTGAGACTAAATTTTTTGCTGCAAGACCTTATGACTTTTCGATGGCAGTTAATGTTTAGCTTTTGTCAACTCCAATCATCACTTGTATCATAATGTATTAGGGAAACTTCAGTACTTGTGTTATATTCGTCAAGAGATATCTTTTGTTGTCAATCAATTGAATCAATATCTTTAAGATCTATGGGTACTGTAACATCTTAATAGTTTTAGCTCCCTAGATAACAGATTCAGGATGAGTAAAGGGTCATAATAGATAGAGGAGAGAAAAATTTCTTAACATTTGAAGTGAAATAAGGGGAAGGACATGTGTGCAAAAAAGGAAAATCTAGTAAAGTTAGAGTTTGAATTCCGATCAGGTCCAAAAGCCTCGAAGATTCCAATAAAATCCTAAAAAATAGTAGAGAGTGTCCAGAACAATATATGAGTCTCATAATGAAATTTTGGGGAAAATTAGTATAATCTTTTAGAGAATTTCTAAAATTATCTTAAGCCCATAAGGAGGTTTAGAGATAGTAGTAAAAATTGTTAGGATTGAATATTGCCGGTAGAAGGCAATTTTTGGAGAAAAATTAATTCTAGAGTTCTAGATGGTGAAAAATTTTGAAATTTTGATGGAAGGCTCTGGGATATTTAGAGATTTATCTGAAAATTTTAAAATTTTTTCAAGTGGATAATTTTTTAGAATTTCGGTGGTATTTTAATCGATTTGGTGGAAATTGTCAAGGAATTGGGCTTGGATGGGCCCAACTCCTTATGGGGTGAAGGGGGCATGAAATTCTATTGATAAAGGGCAGAAAAATGAAGAGAATTTGAGCATTTTCTAGAGTGAGACACATGTCATCACATGATTTAAAGTAGTGTGAACATGAAATCTTTAAACAAATTAAGAAATTCCCTCCATGTCTTATAAGCTCAACTATAAATAGACTCCCTCCCCCCTACTTGGATGAACAAAAGAGGTACCATGCGGAGGTTTTGGCATTTTGGAAACTTGATCTATTCAAGGTAAATCAAGGTACATCGATCTAGAAGTTGGTCCAGGTAAATTCTAGCATGTAATTCCTTTAATTTTCCACTCTTTTTCTATGGTTTTGGAGACTATTCTAAGGGCCGAGGGATTGCCTATATTTTGGTTTAAGCTAATATGGATGATTGAAAAGGGCTAGAATAAGATGTGTAAGCCTGAATTGACTGAGATTTTCCCCTCATGTAGTAAGGGTAAGATTGGCATAAGGGGATCCAATAATTGAAAGGTAGAACTGAGGCCCTAAGTATAAGAGGAGGAGTCTTCGGTTAAGACATTATGGCATGTATTTGATATCTCTGAATTGCTATATGTTCTAAGCATAAGGGAAGAGTACACAGAAGCACCACATTGTTAACGAGAAAAAGGGTAGCTAGAATCTCTAACCCTTACTTATCATGCTTTACTTGTATGTTGTGTTTGTGTGCTATGTTTACTATGTTGTGATTGAGCAAGCATGTACTATTATTGATATGGAATGTTATGTGATGAAATGTTATGAGATGAATATTATGTTATTAACTGTCATAAGATGGAAGGTATGACTTCTTTATATGTGCCTTGGCCATGAGATAAGGTTGAGTCATATGCATGCTCTCTATAGATAGATGTGCCGAGAAAGGGCACTATGAGAGGGAAAGCATAACATGTATCATGGCATGTATTGCATTGTATTGTATGGGTATGTTTGGTTCTTGCTACTAAGATTTCTCCAGAAATCTTACCCTTTCCACAATGTAGGTGAAGGCTTCTCAAGAAGTAAAAGCAAGGAAGGTATATGAGATGAATTAGTAATGCTTCTTGTGTATTTTGACAGAATGTATATAATAAACAGAGATATTTATTTTTATAAGTTGTATGCTATAATGTAAGAGACATGCTATGATGTTGGTTAATTAATGATATTTGTTATTCATGGCATGTACGTGATGAGAGGAAGATATTTACGGCATGACATTGTTCATGTGATTAATTGGTACATGATTTTTGACCTAATGGTTTGAGGAATTGGGATGGCTATGTTTTAAGCAAATAGATGAGTATGGCCATAAGCCTTTGCATGCTAATAGAGGGTATTTTTAGCTGCAAAAGGAGTGATAGATAATCTTATTTGGGGTTTTATGGAGAAAGTTATGCCTTCCTAAAGTTAAGCCAAAAATCAGTGAATAATGGAAAGATGATCAAGTGAATAGTACCAAGTGACTATATAAAAAGTACATGTTCGAGAGGCATCATACACCAGATGCCATGAAATTAAGATATGAGTTTATTTTTCCTCAATAGAGGAGGAAAAGAGCTTTATAAGGAACCTGGAACCACTTCATTTTGATTTTTCTAGAATCAGTTATGATTTTCCAAAATTGGTAAAAAATAAGGGTAATGTTAATAGTATAGCGATAAGAGAAATTTTTTCAACTTTTTTTTTCCAACTTTAAGTTATAACTAGTGGTTCCAATGGTCATAATATAGTATGATAGATGGCTTAAAAAAGGGACATTATAGGTGCCGCATTGGGCGTGTGTAAAGAGGATTCTAAGATACTTAGTGTATGTTTGGCATCATGGTTTGAAAATAGCTTTTACGGATTCTAAGGTAAGTATGTGAAAAGAGTTTTATCTCGACTTGCGCAAATCGCGGTATCAAAAGTGAAAACAAACAGGTAGTGAGTATTATCGATTACGGGCTATTGATCAAACCTCTCCCATGTCTTTATGTTCAAGCTTTTGTAGATGTTGACTAAGCATCTAATTGTGAGGATAGAAGCTCTGTCAGTGTTTACTGTACATTTTTTGGTTCCACACTTGTGACTTGGTCTTCCAAATTCCAACAGGTCGTGTTTAGAGCATCAATTGAGGACAAATATCGTAGTATTACATATACTTCATCTAACGTTCTCTAGGTTATGTCCTTGCTTCAAGAGATGCACGTGTCTATCTCTAATGCCCTTATTGTGTGACGTGATAATTCAAGGACAATTGCATTAGCAGCCAATCCAATCCTTCATGCCAAGACCAAGCATGTTAAGTTGGATCTCCATTTCCTTTATGAAAAAGTGTTGTCTGGGATTCTACAGATTGGATACGTTTCAAGCTATGACTAGTTGTTGATATATTCACTAAGCCGTTAGGCTATGCTCTGTTTCAATGTTTCCATGACATATTGAATGTTGTGTCTTGTAATTTAGTCATGTTAATTGTTCATTAAGATTGGCAAAGGGGATATTAGATTATCCAGAGACACACGTTAGCCACATGTAGAAGTATGTTACATGTTAGGTGTCAGTTTGTTATGTAATACTCCATCCGATCCTAATTATAAGGCCCCCTTATATCTACAAAGGGAGAGAAGGGGGCCTTATAATTAGGACCGAATGGAGTAGTTAAGTCAAAGAGTTAAAGCTCAAAAGCAACTTGTATGTAGCTCGCGTCATTTATATAGCTATAAATATCAATGTACTTGAACTCATTACATTTGAACAAGAAATAAAATAGACCCTCTTCAATATACTGTAGTGTTTGGCATTTATTATGCATTTGTAGTTGTAGTAGTAGTAGTAATTGAATGAAAATTGTTCTATAGTGCTAAATATGGGTGAAGTTGGGTTAGCAAATAGGAGTTGGACAGGTAGGCATATGAGGCTCCCCTTTTCCTTGGTATGGGGTTGACCATCTCAGTCAGTTTTGTGCATGTGCCCTCATGTGCTTTTACATCATCCCCAAAACTTTGATCCATTAATTAATTAATGACTTCGTTTCTATGTTTTACTGCGATTTGGAACTCTTTCATATTTGTTCAACACTTGCACCCTTTGAATGTATCCTTACATTTTAGATTTTCTAGTGTTTTTTCGTTAATTCTCATTTGACTATTCCTACTCTATTGCTATACATCCCCCATCAACTCCTGCATATGACTATTGTGTCCATTTCTAAATCATAATTAATTAATGAACATTATTCCACCATTTTTTTTTTGCCAGAACATTATTCCTGTATTTAACTCGCTAAAGAGCTGGAAAGTTTTTTAAATTTATCTCTAGCATCGTGTGATATAATTGATCGGTGTAGCTTATTGGGCCTACAAGCTTAGTGCCTGCTTAATGCCCAAGGCACAGAGTTGAGAGATGCTTGGTTTTGGCAATTTCATAAAGTCATTAGAAGCAACCCCTCTTCTGTTCTGGGCCACATTTGATGCAATAACATAATGAACAAACCTCTTGCTTTATCATAAATATATGGAGATGGTATTATATGGGGAAAATTATGTTGAGGTTCTAAGTAAGGGAATTTATGTCAAAGAGGTCCCATGAAATTGCGTAATTGTAGTAAAGTCCCAATTAACAACCTTATGGGCTACCATGGGGTTATTTATATCATTAACAACTCTACGAGATTTTACTGTAAATACGCGATTTCATGAGATTTCTTTGGCGTAAATTCTCTTACTCGAGACCTCAACACAATTTTCCCTATTATATACAAATATGATGCTTAAAATACTCTATGCCCGTTGTTGTTTTCGTTTTTGTTGGTCAATAATCGATGCCTATTTGAATTGGTGATAAAAGTTAATTTTCCAAAATAATTTACAGTGCACCAAATAAATATGTGAGATGAGTTTTTTCTTGATGTCACTGTCACGTAAATTGATATCCCTCACATAACTCTAATATCCTTGGTCTTGTATTCCTTTTTGAGTCTCAAATGCCCCTCATCTTTTGCTTAGACTTATACTTCTTTTTGAGTTTTAGAAGCCCCAATCCCTGAGCTTGTCCCTTCAAGTACCTTGGGTATGTATTCCTATTGAGTCTCAGAGGCCCTTCTTGGGTAGCAGGAGACGCTAAAAAGGAATCTCATACTATAATGCACTAGCTCACAAATTGAGCTCTCAAATCAAACTAATAGAACTCTACAAATTGAGTTGCTATAGTATTCTAACTCACAATTGAGCTATCAAATAATCAAATCATCAAAATCGAATAGAACCAATCAAATTCTTTACATTAAGCTTTGAACAAATCAAACCATCAAAATCAAACAAATTGAAACCTTATTGCGTAGTGGAAGACGCCTAGAAAAAAAATTCTTTCTTTCTACAATGCATAACTCACATATTGAGTTCTCAAAGAAAACCTGGCTTTAAAATTTGAAGGATCATATATGAAAACAGAAGGAATAAGAGCATTTGAAATATTGTTATGAAATCTTAAGGTAAACTCATATGGACCTTTATATAGATAAACCTAAAATCTAATTTTATTTAAATCTAGTCATAAATAAATTAAATTAATTAAGATAAAATCCAAATTTAATCCTAAATATAATAATATTTAATCAAAATAATCTTAAAACAATATCCAACACATCCTACTCTTAAATATACTCTCAATCTCATCCGGAGCCCAAATGTACACGCTCTTGTTAATCGGGTTGTACAATGGGCCTTTTATACTACGTACAGGCCCAGCATAATTCAGGACTTGAAAGAAATGATCAACCAATTAGAATCAGCTTCTTATTTACCAGTGACCCAACCCCAAACCTCTGTGCCAGCAAGACAGGGAAGATAACTAAGAGTCAACAAATTGAGAGGAAAAAAAGATTAGCAGAATTTATTCTTCACTTGATTGACATTATCAAACTTCAAAAAGACCCATTATTAGATTCCACATTAGTGACTAGTGATTGATTATGTCTTATAAGTTAGGAAAAATGATATTTAAATCCCATTTAAATTTTCAAAACTCAAAAAGATTTGTTAATATTTTAAAAAGACACTAAGGTATTATGACTAAATTGTGTTTTTTAAATTTAGTGATGTAAAAAGTGATCCACAAACTAGCAAATTCCATTACTATTATTGCAAAACACATTAGTCAACTTGTGAAAAATCTACTTTATTTTTCAAATTTGTTGAAGTGAAAAGTGATCCACAAACTAGCGAATCCCATTATTATTTTTGTAAATCCCATTACTCAAATTACGAAAATCTCCTCTCTCCCCTGTCACGGGAAAATTTTTCTCTCCTTTGTCACTATGCGTCAGTCAGTATCAGATAAACTGTGCTGTCAGAGGGAGAGAGAGAAAAACAGAGATAAAAAAACAAGTGAAATCCATTACTCTTCTTACAAAATCCTATTACCCATCTTATAAAATCTTGCTATTGTTCACATCAGAAAATTTAAAAAACCCAATTTGATTTATGGTACTTTAATATCTTTTTAAAATATTAACAGACCAATTTAGGTTTTAAATTTTAAATAGTATTTAAATATTATTTTCCCTATAAATGACATGATCCCCGCTGGGCACGGACATAGTACATTTGGGATTGAATTCCATTTGTCCTTACGTGAAACAGGAGTACAAAATTTCTCAACGCCGGACACGAAAGTAACACAATAAAAAAACGAAAGAGGGTTCGTTTCAAATAAAACCCACCAGAGCAATCATGATTCATGAGTTCATGACTTGACTACCATCCAGATACAATGGACATGCCTGCAACTTTTTAAGGTGCAGGAGAAGCTTTTAAAACACGAGCCAAACGATGTTGATCCCTATCCTCCTGCTCACTCACGTGTCTCATTATCTCAGGCTCCCACTTTTTCCAACTATATATGTGTGAGAGAGAGAGAGAGAGATCTCTATAACCGCAAACCATGCATGCAATAAGCCGCAGAGACAACTTAAAAACAAGTCCGGACATGGAGGCAGATGGGTCTGGATCTAGAAGGGCAAAGGACGGGGAAGGTGGCAGAGATGTCAGGTACAGGGGAGTGAGGCGGCGGCCGTGGGGAAAGTTTGCCGCGGAGATCCGGGACTCGTCCAGGCAGGGCCAGAGGATGTGGTTAGGGACTTTCAATACCGCGGAGGATGCTGCCAGGGCCTACGACCGAGCTGCTTACGCCATGAGAGGCCCATTTGCTATCCTCAACTTCCCCGATGAATACCCACTTTCCGCCGGCGGTGCTGACACCATGGCCGACCATCATTCATCTACTTCTTCCCCGCCGACTAGTAGTAATGTGCATGGAAAACAAGTGTTCGAGTTCGAGTACTTTGATGATAAATTGCTGGAGGAGCTTCTTGCTTTTGAAGAGGACAAGATGATGGGAAATTGAAATATTTGATTTTGCAGAATAATTACGACCATTGTTCTGATATTTCTTTTTCACATGTTTGATTTCAGTAATTTTCACTTTCCCTGGGATTCGACTTCCTTCTGGCCAGATTGCAAAAAAAATTCTTGCGGGAGCACGCGCATAGAACCAGCAACATAGAATTGATACCTACGTGTGCATGGGCATCAATATTAATTAATCAATTTTTTTCTCTCTTTTTCACCAACAATGGTTTGGCTTCTTTTCTCTCTTTTAATGTGGGCCGTTAATTAACACTTAACAGAACCGTTTAATTTTTTTGGCAAAAAAAAAAACAACTGTTTGAAGCAGGTAGTTTCTTTTTTTCATTGAATGAAGTAGGCAGTTAGGTGGTGCTAATAAAATTTTCCTTCCTTCCTAAAGAAGTTTGTGTTCATGGGCGAAGGGTCAACATGTTTAGGCCTGTCTATAATATTATGCTTTCACCACAGCAACATAAAATTAAACAGGATTATTTATATTTCTGTTGTTAATGTTTTGGACCATGCCATAAGAAATGTACCATGGTTATTTTATAATATATTAAGTATACCATTCTCATGCATAATTACATAATTTCACATTTTATTGCATTCTTGTAATCATATTTATTATGTCACTGGTAAAAAAAGGACCTCGCCTTAAGCTTAGGAGGGTGAACTCACTAGGCTGTTCAGATTTAATTTTCAACAGTTCAGATCTAAAGTTTTTTAAAATGACTATTTTAAAAGTGAAAAATCATTTTTTAAAAGAATAATGGTTAAGAGATTATCTTTATTTTAAATTATATGTTTATTAAAATATTTTTTTAAAAAAAATAATAAACTTTTAAAAATCAGATATGGACCGTCCAAATAAGATATGACGGTTCAAATCTGATGAGCTCTCCCTACTAAAACAATTTGCTTAGTAGAGAAATAAATTCCGGTAAAAGCTTATATTCTTATTAACATATTTGATGGGGGTAACAACTATATTATATTCATTTAGGGGTGATATTACGGGTGTATCTTGGTCTTGAATCGAGTCAAACTGGGATCAGGAATTTTTAGTTCTTATAAAAACAAATTTAAAATCATTTATATTGTTTTTTCATATTTACTGTTTAAAATGAACATTCAACAACCGATAAAACTATAATAACTACAAAAATTGATATAAATTTTAGGAATAATGTGTATTATTATTATTATTATTTTCATCTTTATTATTATTTTTATACGGTATATAGTTAGGATTAATATTGCCATGTATGCAATTTAACTTAACTAAATATATGATACACATCTTTTGAAATAACAACTTAATTAATAGGCGTAAGAAACTAATAATACACAAATAAAATGATATTTACGAGATAAAAAATAAAAAAAAACTGGGACGGGCTCTCAAGATGATCCTGCTACTGGTCTTAAATGGGACGAGAAATTCCTAAGATCAAAATGTCCATGACCAAGATCATCTGAACACTTCTAGGTGATGATATATAGTATTAATAGGGCGAGCCCAACTAATATTAAGCATTTCCTTGAGGCTTAACTTGAATAAATAGTTGTGTTTTCGGGGAGAGAATAATTTTTGTCCCATTTATAAGTGGGTCAAGGATCAAGGAATAAAAATACCTAACAATTTTTGCAAATGAGCACCTTGTATCATAAAGTTTTCTTAGATGGAATAATATACACATATTTTTGAAAACTGAGCAGAGTAAAAATGACATCTCTGTTTTATGCCCAAAACCTCTATCCCTTTGAAAACTTACTATTCTCTCTCATCTCAATCGACCCTATCTCCCTCTAACCCTTGGGAAACTACCTTACTGAAATGAGAGAGGAACATGAGATTTATCGACACTTGGACACTTGGTGGGACCACCATAGTGGAGTCTTATTAAAAGGTTGATCAAAGTAGGATCTTTTTAAAAGGACTAAGATGTTTGAAATTTCAGACTCTTGTAAAAAAAAGATTGGCGAGAGAATAAATTTTGAGATATCAAGTGTACGTTTCTTAATTTTAATAAAACATATTAAAAGCTACTTATAAATAAAACGGAAGGAATGATTTGGAAGCAAAATTCAGCGCACCATTAACGACTGATAAGAGAGGTTTTTGGAGGTAATCAGAGTTTGGCTTCAGTGATGATGACATTTATGTGTGAATATTTCAAAAAGTCGCACTCCAAATTTGAAATGGAAGTTAACATCTGTACTCATGATCAAGGATTAGATGTCAAAGACCGACCGCGATTTTATTTGTGGGGCAGTGTAAGGGTATTTAAGGAATTACAAATGGAACCCGAGATTAATTATTTTCCAACAAAATATCAGCCTGCCCATGTTTATTAAGTTGCTGACGTACTATCGATGTTTGAACTTTGAAAGGCTTTTTTTATCAAAATAATACAAGCAGTAAAAAAAATTATTGACATGCGACACATTTGAAAGAATTTATTAGGATGTTATACCAAAAATTGTTGATATGGTGGACGATTTTGAAAAATCGTATATCACGTGGATGAGTTATATTAGAATGGTGCAGAGAGACAGAAAATCATACCAAAATTGCACAGGAGGCATGCAATTTCACAAGTGTGCGATTTCAGTGAACTCGCACACTTGGTGTGCGAGTTCAGAGGAATCACTAAACTCACCCATTGGTGCACGAGTTTAGACAAATATGTTCCTCCCCCAGGCTTTTTTCTACATGTTTGCAGCTTTGTTTTCTTTTTCATTTGGATTGTAGTTGCCGACACTGACAATCCCCTCCTTTCCATTTTTTTCATGCATGAAGACAACCTGTTGTGTCTTTCTTTTTCTTTGCTTTAGCACTTGTAAATGCACAATGATAGAAGAAAAAGTGTGTGTGTGTATAGCATGCGTGCCTTGCCTCACATTTCATTCTACATTTCATTCTTCACTCCCATTTCGTTTTTCTTACGCGTCTCCTCCTTATTTTCTCCAATCTTGAGATAATTTCTATTTTATTAAACTTCATTTGTCCTCCAGACCTTATTGTATTAGCTTATTTCGAGTTCCTTTATCTTCTTTCTTACTTGTGCTTTGGAGTTTGAAATTGATCTATTCTTATTATTATTGTAAGTAAGTTATTTGTCTAATATGTATTTTAAAATTGTGTAGTTTGATAATATTTTGATAACTCTTAATAACTATTATTTGACTGTTTTTTTTATTGATAGGTGGTAAGTGTTAGATCAAAGAAGTTGAAAGATTAAATAGGTGCCTCTTATTTCAACTGTAAGTACTTTCGTGTATTATATATTAATACATATCAATTGCAAAGAACTAAATATTTAAATTTTGAACTTTATTTTTTAGTATGTGAATTTTATGTGATGATATATAGAAATAACTTTTAATGTTTATTATTAAACACTATGTTGTATAGTTTAAAGAAAGTCTATGTTGTATAGTTTAAAGAAAGTAAATTTTTGTCAACATGCTAAACTTTGAATTTATGTCTTTCTTTATATTTCATGCTACAAAAAGAAAAACACAAATTTTAGGTTTTGTA
>JBAGKO010000017.1:8513213-8524041 GCA_037177275.1 Acacia concinna
TAATTTTATATCACATCACAACCCTTACATGTAATTTAAATAAATTGGATAATAAAATTAAAATTACAATATTAATCTATATTATAAGATGATAAATAGAAAGAGGAAGGAGAAAAGTGGAAAAATGAAGAAAGTTGGTTTGGGGTAGTAGATATTTTAAGAAAATAGGAAGAAGAAAAGTGAAAAAATAAAGAAAGATAAAAGTGAAAAAGTAACTTTTTAAAAAGTTGGTTTTGGAGAAAAAAAAGTTAAGTTAGGGTAAAATGACGATATATTTTTTTCAGAATAGCTTTTTACTCCATAAAGACTTTTTTTTTTTTTTTATTTATCCAAACAGGTAGATAAACGAGGGTAAGGAGCAAACATTAATCGAACGCTTAACGCCCAAAAGTTGAAATTAATTAATATGTTTAATTAATATAAGTTCCTCCAAATTCAATTAATAGCAATACTTCGGGAACTTAATCATGGCTATACTATTTTGTGTAAAAAGTTGATGGCTTTACTAATCAAAGCGAATTTGTCGCTGTCGGTGCGTAAAGTTTCATCCAAGAATAAATTAGTTCGAAGTAATTTATATAATATAACGATAAATTTCTCTGGAAAAAAACATTAAAGATTTTTAAGAGTTTGTATTATAGGAGTATATAATAATAAATTAATGTTGGATTCCTTAGCTAGCTAGCTAGCCGTGTGGACCACGAAGAATGTATTGAGGGTAGTTGAAAATGACTAATGGGACAAAGTTGGGAATTAGGGGTCTTTCCATTATTTATTCTATTCATTTCCTCTCAATTTAATTTATAATTATTAAGTTATATTTTAATAGTTAAAATTTAATATTAGATAATAAATTTATCATTGTAATCCAATAGTTATAAATTAAGTAGAGAAAAAGTTAAGAGAATAATTAATAGAGGCACCCCTCTTCTAAAAAAGACAAAGCAAAAGCATTTTGGGGTTAAGGTGTTAGCCGGTTTGATTCTTCAACATATAAATACTACAACAATTATTTCTTAATTAGCAACAATATTATGCTTTCTTATATTTAAAAATTAAAATTAACAAGTGGATCGATGCTCTTGTTTTGACCCATTTACGACAATAGGGTCCCAATGCCCATGACTTTTGTAAATTGATGTCCTGTCAAATTGCAATGCGATATATGAAATCCTAAAAAGGGAAACTATATTTGGAAACCTCCAATTTCGGCACAATGCTATATATGACTCCATCCGAATTCGATCTTTGAAACCTTTTAATTTGTCGATGATCGAGAATCATATCTGAAAGTGCAAAATAGAAACTCAGATATCGATTCCCCATCTACGGTTTAACTAGTCCTTGATAATTAATTGAATTCTCAAAACAGACTTTGTAAATCCTTTTTTGGGTTTATTTGTAGCCCCTAGAATTATTTTGGTGTAATAAATTTCTGAGTTTCCTAATTGTTTTCGTATATAACTCCTAACTTCTTATGTGATATTATAATTGTGTAAAATTCAGAAACGATCGAGTTTATCTACTAACAGTTAGATAAACAGTGTGCTTTCTTATACTTTAATTTAATAATTTATATTTTAACGTGTTTCATTATAAAATATAGCTGGGGAGAATTATTGTGAGGTATTAAGGAAGGAATGTGATCATCAAAAGGTTCCAATAACAGTACAAGTAATCAGCTCTTTTGTTTGAAAGGAAAATGAACATTTACTGTGAATAACTACTTTGAAGCTCTCTTTGAAATATTAATTAAATATTAAGCTAATAGAATGGAAGCTGTAGCAAACCTTTCATCATCTTGCTTTTATGACGAAAACAGAGGAAAGATCCTCTTTTTAAGAATATCAAGCATGCAATGCAAGCTTTTGAAAATTTGTCTTCGGAATCAATGGATTGAATATAAGGTTCTGAGCCCACTAGTTGGAAAAAGAAGAAGAAGAAGAAGAAGAAAAACACTTTTCCTAAATCTCGTATCTGTGAGCATTGAATCTCACATATATAACATATGAGATGCAATTTTCATCAATAATACCGTGCTAGAAATCTACAATAATTGATAATATCCTGAATATAAAAGGAAATAATTTTTATCTTCTGGACTGACCCCTTTCACTTCTTTATCGACATGATCTGTATTGTTCGAATTTTTTTAAATGAATGTAAAGTGAATAAATACAAAAAACATTTTAATTTAGGTAAATGTTATGAAAATTTGTCTATATAATTACAACATACTTGTTCACAATTTCAAGCTCTACCAAGCAAAGTTGTTGGTTTCTGTTGGCCTAACAATAAGAAGTGTCATTCCAAATGATATGCAATATATTTACATAAACACTTTGAGATACATCATATTTATTCCGCGTCAATCAACTTTGTCAGATTTGTTTATTCACTTAAAGGAGATTAGATCCAGTCAAAAGAAGAAAAGGTGGTGGTAACCTATATAAATAAGAAGCAGTCCTAAAGTGCTCTCAAAATATTTTTTGAAAAATCAACAAGGGCTGGGTTGTAGCGGTAAGGCGGCTGTCAACCCCAGGCGGATGCAAGTTTTGAACCTGAGAGAGGCATTTGTTGGGAGGGTATACCCACTTTTGGTGCAAAGCACCTTACATGGGTGTGTCTACTGCTATCCTCGCTCCGGATTAGTCGGTTGCCCTAAATTACCTAGTCTAGTGAAAGAAAGTCAGGGACTTAGGAAAAGGCGCCGGATACCGGGGGTTGGAGGAGGCTAAAGGCCACTCACCTGCCTGTTCTCACAAAAAGAAAAAACTTTTTGAAAAATACTAGTTAATGATCTTAAGCTTGTACTCTTTTGATTATATTTATAAGGTAGACATCATTTTATAATTCAAAGTAAACCGCCTGAATGTTATACTAAAGATTAAAGGTAGCAGACAGCATACATATATATATACTCTACCAATACTTTTTTTCCATCTCTCTTACTATTTTTTTCCACCACCTCTCTTATTATTTTAGATACGAAAATAAGTGCAAGCTATAATTCAATTTTGGATAGGAGATTTCTACATACTTTACGATTAAAAAATAACTACACACACAAATATTCATGATATTCTTCATTTTTGCGTGTTGTCACATCATTTTCTTTCATACCAAGCATCAATGTAACGACATAAATATCAAATTCTTAGACTTGATAATTTTTGTAAATAAACAAAATTAAAATCCTTTAATTTTCATATTTGAACAAGTCAATGGGCGAACGGCCGAAGTACCCTTTAAGGTATATTAATTGAGAGGATATAATCGGTGTGCTAGAGGATCACTGCAATAACAATAATTCTGACACGGACTCAAATTCACAAGAGTTCGACAACGAGATACTTAATTTAGAAAAGTGGTTAAAATTAGTTAAAAATAATAAGTATGTTTAAAATAAAATTTTTTCTATATATGACTTTATTTATTAGGGGCAAATAAGAGAGAGAAATAAATTAAATACTCCCTCATTCACTCTGGTTATAAGACACTAACTAATAAGGGCTTTTAGTATTTTTTATAATACACTTATTTGTTTTTAAAGAGCATTTAATATTTTTCTCGATGTTTTCCATATTTAATAAAAGATAGTGGTAGATAGTAAGGTCTTATTTGATTCTATTTTGTATTTTTTGTTCTCTAAAATAGTTTTGTGAAACAGTTTTTAGAAACAATTTGTAAATATAAAAAAACAAAAAAAAATTGTCTGGATAATTGTTTTAAAATAATATGTTTTTGAAATGATGTGGCGGTAGAGCTCTAGTAGCCGTGATGTGGTGGTAATTATTATGAATAGTGTGTTGTAGATAGTAAATAAGTGATAACTTCAAAAAATGAAAAAAAACAAGTAAAAAATTTTATTTTTTTTTAAAAAAATTCGGTGATAATAACCTTCCAAACATTTTTTTTTTCAAAATTAAAAAAATTGTTTTTAAAAACAACATCAAACAAGTTCTAATACTTCTTCCATATTTTTATAAGCAATTTTCTCTCTCTTGAACTTAGTCCTTAATAAAAGCAAATTTATTCTCTTGTTTTAAAATTTAAACTGTGTTTTTCGTTTATGTGTTTATTAAATATATACCTCTATCTTAATTACTCTTCACTCACTACTAATTATATTTCATTTAATCATTTATTACCTATTATTCTCTCACACATTTTCTATTCATTATCTCTCATACTCTTTTTTATAAATAGAGACTAATTTGGAAAATCTATGACATTTTAGACATATTTATTGTTATTAATTAATCTTAGCCACCGGTTCATTTTCTGTAATTATGAATGAATTTAGTTATATTAAGGACTGAGATGGAGTAATTGAGATGATATTAGAGTTGAGTGTAACTAGTAAGGGTAATATTTGAAATTAGTTACATTTTATGACAAATTTAATGCCTTTAATTGCTTTTATTGGTTTATGAAAAATGTTATTTGGTGCCTTGTAATAAGGACTAGAGATAGTACAAGTATCACTAACCTTTTAATTAATGCAATAATCCTCTAATCCCATATATAAGGTAGAGATAAAAGGTTTTTTTTGTCCCATTTATAAGACAACTCATTAAAGTTTTGATGTGAATGTACGATTTTACCCTCCATCTATTAATGTATTGATTTTGTTTTCATTTCATATTATATATATTAAATATGGGTAAAGTTAGAAAATTGTTAAATTTTATGGTAGAATTAATCAGATTTAAGATTTTCTTTAGTTTATGTAAAAAATGTTAGTAGTGTCCTATATATAGGATCGGAGGAGTATGTACAATTAATGAGGGATAAAAAAAAAACTCATTAATTTCAAACAACTATTGTAAGGCTCCTATAAAAGGACCAAGGTAATTTAAACTTTGGGCACTTATATAGAAAGAACTTGAGGGAGTACTTAAGAACAATTAACTAAAAAAGGAAATTAACCATGCAAACCATCATAAGAGAGAGAAATTGAAATTTAAGTTAGGCAAATTTTAACAAGGAAATTAACCGTGCAAACAATCATAAGAGAGAGAAATTGAAATTTAAGTTAGGCAAATTTTAACATACTCCCTATATCCATAATATAGAATATTTTAACTAAGTCACAAAAAATAAGAAGTGCGAGTTAACTTATTAATTTAATCATAAATTGAAGGAATTTTTTACTTTTACCCTCATTAAAAAATGTGCTTGAAAATGAATAAGCGTGCAAAATTGGAAATATACATTAATTATATGAATAAAACTGAAAAACAAATATTAATTATCTCACAAGTAATTTATATTTTGAACTAAACTATTCTTCTTGAAGTGTCATACTCCTATGACTTACCATTCTATTTCAGTTTATAAGTCATTTGTATCTAAAAATTTTGTTTTAAAATATAAGTCACTTATAGCTTATAAAATGAGCTTTTGATTTTACTACTGCTGACTTGTAAAGAAAAGGGGGAGAGAGATAAAAGGGAAAAGAGAAAAGATATGCACTCTTCATAAATAAATAAATATAGATGTAAATAAAATTTATCTATTTAATACTTTTATTATTTAATAAAAATGTGAAACAAATGACTTATAAATTCACACAGGTGTAGTTTTCCCATCGGCCCCAGTTCTTGTCGTAATTAATGTGTCGTTGACTCACTAGCTATTCCTTGGCCATTTAATATAATATATACTAGAGGATATTAGGGAACATCTTTCTATGAATAAGATTTGCTCTCTAGCTGTTCAAGATTTAATGGGAGAAATCCTTATCTTAATACAACTCATGTGGCAGGAGTATTCTAGAATCTATGGAATGGAAAACTTATTTTGAAGACATGACAAATTTCGTTGTTTATCTCGTCCAAGTTTGTCGTCCAATATGCGATGCCCTATTGCCCTTTAGTTAGATATATTAGAGCTAAAATAACAATACTCCAGAAAAAACGAAGTGTACTAACACGCACTCAAAAGTAGGAAACTTTGAGATAAATAAGGCTCAACCTAATTAAATTCATAAGCTCAACATATTACATATACGTTTGCGCTACAATGAGATAATAATGTTCTTTTAGGCTATGTTTGGCTCAATGGAGGGGAGAGGAGTGAGAGATTTCATTTTACTTTGTTTGAATTGATGAAAAGAGAGGGGAGGTGAGGAATTTTAGTTTTGTAATTATTAAAATTTAATAAATATAATTATTTTTTATTTAATATATAAATATTATTATAATTCTATACATACTATTTTAAAATAGTATGGACATATTGGTTAATATAGGGTAAAATATTAGCTTTTTTCTCCAAATTTCTCCAATTTTGGAGGGGAGAGGAGGGAAAATTTATCCAAATAAGGGGAGGAGAGCAAAACCCCTCAATTTCCCTTCCCCTCGTACCAAACAGACCCTTATGGATTATTACAGAGAACGCCTTCAATGACAATAGGATAAAGCCACTAAATCATTTTTAACTCCAGCTATTACCGATATCATAGCAAGTTTGCACCACGATTAACTATCAAAGCATTGCCCATGGTATCGTATTTGTAGCTAGCAGTGAAACATACTACCGCAGATTTATAAGATGACGATGATTAAATTAGAATAGGGAAAGAGCTCGAATGAGATATTCGTATGCCCCATTGTTCAGTATGTCTCATTCCTTTTGAACTGTACTGACGGTATTTAATTTTGTCCCATTACTCTTAAGTTTCACGCCAACTTAAATAGGAAAGCATGCAATAATATTGACAGTAACCCTTTCATAAGAAATTCGTATAATGCAATAAGGTTCTATAAACAGAAAAGGCAAAACAACAGAACAATTATTACCAGTTAATAATAATATCACATATTGGGCTGGCCCGGTAGGGCTAGGAGAGAAAATGAGTAGATTTCTGATATATGAAGATCAACTCAACAAATTACATATTGTGAAGCTGCAAGTTAATTACAATACAGAATTCTCTGATCGTTCACGGAATCACTGATAACTTGTAATTACTGATACTAAATACTCCCATGACAAGACCTTTTTGCCCTTATTGGTGCTAATCATATTGCCAGAAAAGGAGAGGGAGAGAGAATGAAAAAGGAAAGGAAAGCAAGAGTTGAATAGAATAACAATCAATCTTGCATCCTTTTCTTTTTCTCCTCTTCTGATTCAAGCAGGTCTTCAAGTACCTGATTATCCAGATACTCAAATTCAAAAACTGGCTTTCGCAGCTGACAGGACGATGGGCCTGCACCGGCATGACCGAGAGAAGACGGAGGAGGATGAGGAGGAGGCACAAAGAAGGGAGTATATGGTGGGGGCCTTAGTTGAGCATAATACTCGTTAGGGAAATTAAGGATTGCGAGATGACCCCTCATGTTGAAGGCAGCCCTATCGTAGGCTCTGGCTGCTTCTTCCGCAGTATCAAACGTCCCCAGCCACAGCCTAGCCCCTTGCTTTGACGGATCCCTAATCTCTGCTGCATACTTCCCCCATGGCCGCCTCCTCACTCCCCGGTACCGTGCCTCATCCTTCGCCTTCTCCTGATGCTTTCCCTTGTGCCCATCCATGCCTGTGTTCTGATGTTCACCTTTTAAGTATATGTTGTTCTTTTCTTTTGTTTTGGCCGGCTAAGCATTTGGTGTTTTGATCTTACAAAGTTTCAACGCTTATATAGACATATAGCTCTATATGTGATACATGTGGGAGAGATTTGGTATGAGAGTACCGATGTTCATATTATAGATTTGATTCTTCGATTGTGTCTATGTTTTGTTTCTTTGAATAAATTATACGACCAGAATACAACTACATGAGCATGGGGTAAATCTCTTTATCAATCTAGCAACTTGGCAAAGTCTCTAGTTTTTGTTTCTTTTTTTTTTTTCACGTGAATTATTCGATGGAGTGCAAGAATCGTTCATATATTTGTCTGACGCTACATACATATAGTTTGTGCCACTAGTAACATTGAAATTCTGTTAATTTTCTGAGCTATTTTTCGTTTAATCCGTATTTGGAATTCGATACCGATATATATCTTTGTATATGCTAGTACATTTAGATTGAACCGAACCTACAAACCAATTTAAATATTTGGAAATTTATACCCTGAACTTTCGCAGCTCATAAATAGTGCTATATTGAACTTCTGTTTTTCTCTTATGAAGTTAAGATCATTTGTTACTTCCAAGATCTCCTATACTTGACATGACGAAAGAGTTCGAGTTCTATGAAGGGTTAAAAAAAATAAAACCACACACACACGGGGGAGATTCGCTTCAATTCTATATAGATATTTTAAACTGGCAAATTTGAAAGATATGAGAAAGGCTTGTTGATCGAAATATTATTGTTAGAGCTAAGAGATCAATTATCAAAATTGAAAGTTGAAAGTGATATTTTAAAGTGAGTCAAATTAAATTGTTTGCATTTTTCCAATAAGAAGCATGCTCTATCTTTTGATAGCGTCGTTTCAAAGAGAGAATTGAAAATGGGTTTAAATGTTACCCGTTTTATATATCTTCTAGAAAATGAATGACTTTTCCTCCTTGGTCTCATTCTAAAATGAGTTAAACAATCCACAATTATTCATGGACAATTCATATAATATGACATGACATGAATTTTGTGACACGTTCCATTCACTTGACAGTGGTCAAGAATTCATGATATATTTTAGATTTTTCATTTTATTTCAATTAAAGTTACCATGCTTTAGAATTTTAAAAAAATGTTACCTTCTTTTTTTACAATTTTACCCTTAATGATGAGGATATTTTAGTAAAATAAAAATCCATTTTTCTTAATATTTATGATCTTCCCTCTGTTTTAGAATACTCTCAATTGTAATTACGTACACAAATTAAGAGAGCTGTAAAATTGTTTAAAATGTAGCAAAATTTATTGGTTTATGACTAAAATGAAGGAGTGCCTTGTTTTTTGCCATCGATCGTGCTTCGCCTTTAAAAAGTATAAACATTTTTAAAGGGACGTGTACGACAGAATTTGAGTGAGTTACAAATGTTACAACTGTTCAAAAATTCAAAATGAGTTAGTTCCTCACAATATTATTATCTGGTTTCAAATAGAATTGTCTAAAAAAAAAATACATGTACTCATAAAAATTTGTTCAAGAATTTGGAGCTATGAATATTAAATATATCCGAGCCAAACACAACACTTGTTTTATAAGCTTGTAACACTAATCCATTTGTTCAATCGCTCAATTAGCTAGACGTTATGCTGTTATATATATATATATATATATATATATATATTCCCCAAGTGGAATTGTTTTAGTTCTCTTTCTTTGTTTATAGGGTGAAGGTGACAATCTATCTATAAATTATGCTCTTGGCACTAGACACAATAAATTTTTTTTGGATGCAAAAATACACATGAAGCTTTTAATATGATACACAAATACCATAGCCGTTAAGTCAATTGATATTGATTGTTTGGCAAACATGTAGATTCAAAAAGGTAAAAAATATAAATGATTTTTTCATAATAGTGCAAAAATGTTGTGAAACTTCATGTGTATTTTTATACCATTTTGAAAACTTTATGTGCATTGTGGTGTCATTTTTTTGGTTGATATGTTTGTTAAACAATCAAGGTTAGTTTAGTTAACAAATATAACAAGTTTTCATCATTTTAAAAATGTCATGTACTTTTGCACCAACATAAAGGGAGAGTTTGCTTTCATTTCTATTAAGGGATTTTGTAATGTACAAAATAAATATGTCAAATAAGTTTATCTTGTAGAAATGGTTTTTTTCAAGTGAAGACAAACAAGCTAGTATGGAGTAGAAAATTACAAACCCAAAATTAAAATGTGTGATCTCACACGTGTATCATATGCATTAAAATTAAAGTCCATTTGTATAATTCGGTGTGCGTATAGTATTTGCCATCAATATATGTTTCTGTTAATCATCCAACACGTACAACTCTTTAATTTACGTAATTACCACACGTTGCTTCCTCTGAATCTTAATTCTTAGTATGTCAATATCATCGATCATTGTCAGCCAAATATGTCGGTCATTAATTAGCAGTGTTTGGAATGTTGCGTCGGCTTTACTGTATGCTATCCCCTACCCCCTTCAATATTCCAGAACAACTCGACTCTTTCAACCTGATATCTCCAATTTTTAATATAAGAGTTAATTGCAGTTTAATTTAGTTTTAAATATAAAACCTCAATCTACTTTATTGCTCCATATTTATAATTTTTTCTTAAATTATCCCTATTGATTCATATGTTGAAAGAGTACTTTAATGCAAATGATTTAATAAGATGACATTCTAAAAAAACTATCACACTTTTTTTACAACTGACTAATAATTTAACTAATTCCTTTATTATTTTCAAATTTGTTATGCAGATTTTATAATAATGACATGAGGTAGTATTTCCCAACTGCCATTGCGAATATGACCACACAGAGAGAGAGAGAGAGAGAGGGAGGGAGGGCTCACAAGTCATAACTAACTGGTTCTAGAACGATCATCGCTTTTCTTTGAAACAAATCTCTCTATAGTTTTTTGTAATAACAAATTTAATAGGAGAATTTCAGAAAAAGACAATCAAAATAGGAAAAAGATAAATTAGAACAACGAAATCGAAAATTTTAAATAAGTCACTTTGTACCTTCTTTTTCTGTAATTATGAAAGTGTCATTGGATTTTTAATAACACGAGTATCTTAATTTACAATAAGAGTATCTCAATTAACAATAGCAGCACAAACAATTTACAGCGTAAATACGTAGTATCAAATGCTTCTGGTGTTGTTAATTGAGATACTCTTGTTATGAATTAAGATACTCGTGTTGTTAAAAATCCAGTGACA
>JBAGKO010000017.1:8534790-8553866 GCA_037177275.1 Acacia concinna
AATTATATTATGCATAATTATTAACCTAGGATGGCCTAACTAGTCTTGCCAAATATTAATTTCATTAGTAAACTTCTGGTTTCTATTGACAAACTTCACGCTTGTATTAGTAAATTTTTAGTTTGCATTATTATTTGTAAACTTCTAATTTACAATAGCATGTGTTTCTTCAGGAAACAATATATTAGTTCTTTTAGAGTCTTCAATCAATGTATACTTTTGAATATTGACTTCTCACATTATCAAAAAAGAAAATTAATTTTTTTCATTTATGAGGATGGTATGAGTCTTTGAGACATAAATCTTCAGGATTTTTATCAATAAGACCCTTTTTTTAATTAAAGACTCATGAAAAACTAAGATAAAGAAAATTTGAGGAGAATGTATGAGTACAAATATAACATACTTTATCAACATTTTACTCCAACATTTTCTAACATATAAAGTCAATTGATATAAAATAATCACAAACATATGATTAAATATATTGTTTAAAAAAATCTTACTATGTCATCTCCTAAGCCAAATAGCCAACAGAGTTAGATTACGCATGCGATCCAATTAAATTGAAGTGCATGCCTTATCGTGACATCTCTTCCGTTTTGACTTTTTTGCGCCTTTTTAAATTTCCATCCCTTAGGTATGTGTGGTTTAATGGAGGGGGAGGAAGAGAGGATTTGAGAAGAATTTTGTTTTATATTGTTTGGATGGATAAAGAGGGAGGGGGAGAGGAGGGGGAATTTTAATAATTTTAAAAAAAAGTAATCAACAACATAAGAATATAATCAATAGAAAATAAAATAGACAATAATCAATGTAAAAATTTTTTAAGTGTAGCATATAATGAAGAATTAATATTTGTCATGTTATAAAAAATTTTACTTGTAACTTTCAAAACATTTGTATTTGTTTGTTTTTCTTATTAAAAATATGTATAAAATGGTAAAAAAATACAATACAGTATGATACTAATAATGTATAACACAAATTTAAAAGGGAGACAACATAAACATATTAAAAAAGAGTAAAAATCATATGCATTTTAATTAATAAAAGCCAAAATATAACATTTTCCCTCTAAATTCTCCCAATTTTAGAGAGGAGAGTTAGGAGGGCTCAGGAGGGAAAATCTTAAAAAATTTTCCCCCTCCTTCTAAAAATTTTTGCTATCCAAATAAGGGAAGGGAAGCAAAATCCCCCAATTTTCACTAAAAAATATCTAAATACCGATGGAATCACCCACGGAATGAATTCCGTTGACAATTACCTACGGATTTCTGAAAAAATTTCTATGGGTAAAATCATAGATAGATTTCCGACAAAAAAATTTTGTCTGAAAAAAATTTACCAATGCAAAAAAATTCTATCATTAATTACTAATGGATTACCCATGGAAAATATTATGTAGGTAATTACTGACAAATTACCTATACAATTTTTTCCATGGGATAATTATCGACGAATTACCCACGGAATTCTGTTGGTAATTTTTGCGAGAAATTACTCACGGAATACCATGGGTAATATGTCGGTAATTACCCACGGAAATATAATTACCGACGGATTATTTACGGAATTCTCTCGGTAATAATTAAAATAATAATAATAATATAATTAAATAAAAAATAATAATAAATTAAATATAATAATATAAAACAAAAAATAAAAGAAGAAATATTATAAACTTAATATTTAATAAAATATTAAATATGTAATATATTTTATATTAAGAATAAATATTTAAATGAAATAAGAAAATAAAACTTCTTAAGTATTATATTTAAAATATATATATTAATATATATTTTATATTATATATATTTATATCAATAAATAATATAACTAATATTATATATACATATATTTATATTAAATTTTCAAAATGTTATGTTATATATATTATTATGTGAATAAATAGTGTAAGGTCAAAACAGTTCAATTGACAAATGCATCATAATGCATGTAGGAGATCTAAGGTTTGAGTCTTTGACTTAGTTACAAAACTCAATAATTATGCCTTTTATTTATAGGCATAACCACATAATCTCAATAGAATCATATTTGCAAATAATGGAGAGATATGGACATCCACACAAATATTATATTTATAACATAAGTAACTTATTTAGCTTTTTTAATCTCTCTAAAAAAGGTCAACTCTACCTTATACTTAATATTTTTAGTTTAATATTTCATGCATTTATTTTAAATTAAATTTATGATAATGTTGTTATTGCCACACAATGAAAGGTCCAGATGTAAGAGTGCAAAACCCCAAACCGTCATAGGGCATATCTCTGAATTTTAACATATAATTTAATTTTCCATCTCAGAATGACTGAATTTATTAATCTTCTTAATCTAATTTCAGTAAAAATTCAATTGATGAGATTTGGTTTATTGAGTTTGTTTTGAAATTAAGATAAACAAAAATGCAACACGTGTTTTAATTTGTGTACAAAGATATTGGCTGAATTATTCATGATTTATAAATAATATTTTTGTATTAATTTCACATGGTCACTTGGATATATAGACGTAGAATAGATTCAAGCCTCATGAATATTACAAAATCTGATGTTAAAAATTATTCACGACTGTATACATTCATTAATTCATATTAATATATTTTGATGATTCTTATGAGCAGATAGAAATCTTACTGTGCACCAACAAGTTTGTTGGTCGAAGTGGTCATTGACTTAGCTTTACGGCACTAAGAAGAAAATGCAAGTTCAAATTTCGAAAATTATACTTAACTGGAAACCCGAAAACAGTGTATCTTCTAGGCCTTGAAAGGGGAACCATTAATTATCAAATAAAAAAAAATTATGATGA
This sequence comes from Acacia concinna, assembly GCA_037177275.1. Taxonomy (NCBI): domain Eukaryota; kingdom Viridiplantae; phylum Streptophyta; class Magnoliopsida; order Fabales; family Fabaceae; genus Acacia; species Acacia concinna. The sequence continues at coordinate 8,537,629 of JBAGKO010000017.1, forward strand.
ACAATATGATATTGTGAGCACTTGAATGCCACTTTGAAAATTTTTGAAGAAAGTTGTCAAAATTGATGCTCCCTTCAATCATAATTATAAGAAGCTATTAACTTTTTTTAGAGAATCTTAAAAAAAATTAATTACATTATTTAATTATATTATATGTTGTATTTTATTATATTATATATTAATTCATAAGTCAAATAACATGAAGAAAAAAGATAAATTTTAATATTTTAAAGTAATATAATTATTTTTTAAAAAAAATTTTAAAAAAGCCAGCAGGCTTTTGCAATTAGAACTGGATGGAATTCACATTGAAGAAGACCCAAGAAATTAAAGTAAAGAAGATGAAATACGAATTTTGAAATTAAATGAGCGACGACGGGGCAGGTTTGAGGAATATGTTCGAAGTCTATTGATGCCTCGGACGAGTCACAAAGCCGGATAACAAAAATTCGTCGTAGATAAATTTGGCGACAAAATTTTCATGATTAAATTTTAATGCCAATTTTCATTTTTTTAAAAAATTTTTGTAGTACGTGAATATGGAAGCATTAGTCCTATGGACTTTAAGCTGTATTTGGATGAATGCAAACGAACGGTTTTCCCCTTAGAATGCACGCATAATAAGTACTTATCCACTCTTTAATACAAAGTATATTTTTGATTAAATTAAAAAAATTAGTTAACATAGTATGTATTTTCTAAAACATCTAAGGCCTATTTAGTTCAAACTCATTATGCCCTATAATATAGTGTAATGTGATGTAATTCTAATTACATAGGTTTTAGTTCAAACTCATTAGGGCCTATTTAGATTTTTAAGCAAATGCAATGATTTATTTTTTTAATAGTTATCTAAAATTAATATATCACACAAAATATATTTTACCTTTACTATAATCTTTATAAAAAATAGTTAAGAGTCATTGTACAACAATTAGAAATAGCAATAATGCTGAAGGAGGAGGCATGTGATGGTGACGACAACGGTGGATAAAGAGGAGGTAGTGCAGTAGCAATAATGGTAGATGTGGTGGCGACGCGAGAGGGTGTGGAGGAGGAGAAGGTTGTGGTGTTGACAGTGAGGGGAGAGTGGTGGAGATTGTAGTGGAGAAAGTTAACGACAAGGGTAGAGGAGATGGTGATGGAGGATGAGGAGGTAGTGGCGACGCGACAACAGAAGATAAGGAAGAGGTAGAGGCAGGGCAGAAACAGTAAAGGGGGCGACAATGGTGAAAGTTGTGGTGACAAAGATGGAGGAGAAGAAGGTAGTTTCTGCAATGACGGAGGTGGTGACAACTACGGTAGAGGAAGAGAAGATGGTAGTGACAACGGTGGAGAAGGAGGAGGTAGTGGTGGCAATAATGGAAGTGGCAATGATGCTAGTAAAGGAAGATGACGGTAGAGGAGGAGGAAGTGGTGAGGGCAATGTTAGAGGTGGTGGTGATAGCGATATAGGAGGAAGAGGTAGTGGCAGCACTAGCAGTGAAGGAGAAGGAGGTCGTAGTAGCAACGTTGGAGATTGTAGCAACGACAGTGGAGGTAGTAGTTGTGGGGATAGCAATAGTGGAAGTGGCGATTGAAGGGTGTACGAGAAGGAGGTAGCGACAGGGGGCATAGTGGTGGAGAAAGCGATGGACGATAAGGTGGTGGAGATGACGACAATAATAAAGGTGGTGATAGTAAGGGTGAAGATAATTGTGGTGGTAGAGGAAGAGGAAGAGGAAGAGGAAGTAGTAGTGATAGTAGTGGCAGTGAAAGAGGAGGAGGTAGTGGTGGAGACGGCGGTGATGGTGGAAGAGGGAGGTGGTAATGGCGTTAACTTGTTGGTTGTGACGTGATGTGGTTGGTGAAATGAAACAAGTAAAACAAAAGCAAATGAAACTAAAGGATACATTTAACTTTTTGAATCATGCAATGGGATAATAATGAGTATTCATAAAGGGGAGGTATGAATGAGGATTGCTAATTTTTTTGGTAGTCATCATTGTCATAGTTAACTCTATTATCATGCTAAAAATCAACCAAACACTCTTATCTTATTAATGCAATCATTATTATCATTGCAAACATGCAATAGGGTTGAACTAAAAGGGTTCTAGTCACATTCTTTAATTCCTGTATTGACTCTCATTGATTATTATTAAGCCAACATCAGTGGGGTTAAATTAAGAAAATATTGACAAATATAGAAACCAGATCTTATATGTATTATCAAGATCAACTCCCTAGACATTTCTTACATTAAGTATCACGTACAAGGAGTGTTTTGTTTTTTTACCTGAACATGCATAATAAGTATATATTACTCCATTTCAAAGTGTTGTTGATTAAGGTTATGTACATAATTAAGAAGCTACTCCTTCCGGTCCTAGTTATAATGGCCCGTTGACTTTTTTGGAGAATACTAAGGAAATCTTAAAAAAAACTAATTACATTACTTTAAGACATTAAAATTTATTGTTTTTCTTTAAATTATGTTGTTTAATTAATGAACTAATATATAATGTAACAAAACAAAATTATAATATGATTACGTAATATAATTAGTTTTTTTAAGATTTTATCAGGATTCTCTAAAAAAAGTTAACGGGCCCTAATAATTAGGACAAGAGGGAGTATTAGATATCTTGGATTATTGTAATATTAAAATATTAAAGTGTTGCATAAAAGACAACATATGTTCTTAGAGGTTATATGTCGGTGGAGAGAGCGTTTAATTTCGGACATGTTTCCAAAAAAAAAAAATACACAAACCAAATCATGAAGAGCACATAACAAAATGGGTGATTCTCATTTATATAAGAGTACACACCCATTAAGGAGAAAAAATGCTAACAAAATGATAAACTTGAGCCGAAAGAGTGCATTTGAGACATGTTAAATACTATCTCCAGTCTTAAATATAAGACTCAATTTACTTTTTTTAGAGAATATTAAAAAAAACTAATTAAATGGAGTTGGCTACCCGCTTTTGCTCTTTCCCTTATCTTCTCATTTTCTCTATGTCAACCTTTGATTGAAATTTGGGTCATTTAGATTTAACATTTTTTAAAACCATTTTTTAAGCAATTGTTTTATTGAAAATTTAAATTATCATAACTTAAATTTGATAGTTTTTTAATTTATTTGTTCATTCTATAAAAATTATATGTTATTACTAGTTTAATAAAACATCATCTGAACCGTTCAAATTTCAATCAAAAAGTTGAGATGACTAGTGGGCGAAGAGGAGGAGAAAAGAAGGGAAAGAGTAAAGGATGATAGCCAAATCCTAATTAAATTACTTTAAACCAATTAATTTTATCGTTTTTTTATCAGAATATTTCTCTAACTTATAAACTGATATATAATATAATGCTACACTATGTATGATGTGATCTCATGATTTATTTAACTTTTTTAATCTCTCTAAAAAAAAACTCAAATGTGACTTATAATTAGGATCGTATCAAGGGTAGTATTATTATTTAGGGTTCCAAATAGAAGATCTAATTGATTTATTTTAAAGAATTATAAGAAAGTTAATTAAATTACCCTAAAACATTTAAATTTATTATTTTTTGCCAAACTATTTTGTCTAATTTATAAACTATTGTATAATATAATAATGGGCGACGGTGCAAAAATACCCATATACATATCCCAAAAGTCCCCATTTACATTCCTTAGGTGCAAAAATATCCATCAACATTAAAAAATAGAGCAAAAAATGACAACTCCATTAACTAAACCTAATTGACGTTTTGTGAGACCTAGTTTAATAATATTTTGAGGGTATAGGTGCAAAAATTTCTATCTAAAAATTTCACAGGTACGTTTGGCACCATTTCGTGGGCCCCACTTTAATAATTTTTCTAAACATTTTTTATTTCTAGCCGGGTACAAAAATAATTGGTTTGGAGAGATGTGAAGGTGCAAAAAAAATCACTATATACAATATTATATGGACAAAAATGCTCCGATTTAATAATTCTTTGATTTTCAATAAGGTGCAAAAATACTTCTAATCAAAGAGGACAAAAATGCAAGTTCGGCTAATGAAGAAAAACGTTTGTTAATTTTTTGGCTTCATTAATCAAAGGAGCAGGTAGCAACAATGTGGATGGCCAAAGAAAGTCAATATCGATTTGCAGGTATGGATCTTATTTGGAGGAAGATAGAGAGAAAAAGTTGTGAGGGAGATGGGTGTAAGAAAGAGAGCGGGTGAGAGTTTTTTAAATAATTATTAAAGTAGAGCTCACAAAGTATAAATTTACAAATATTTACCTTAATTAACATAGATGAAATTTTTGTCCCCTATTTTTAATAATAATCATAAGTGTTTTTTGTTCTCATAACATTGTATATGATTTTTTTTTCACCTTCACATCCCTCCAAACCAATTATTTTTACACCCTATTAGAAATCAAAAAATGTTTAAGAAATTATTAAATTGGGGCCCACAAAATGGTGCCAGACTCACATGTGAAATTTCTATATGGGTATTTTTACACATGTGCCCCCAAAATATTATTAAAAATTATTGAAGTAAGGCCCACAAAACGTCCATTAAATTTAGTTAACATGGTTAGCATTTTTGCCCCATATTTTTTTTTATGCTGATGGCTATTTTTACACCTAAAGAATGTAAATGGTGCTTATGCTCTTTTGGGAAATATATATGGGTAGTTTTGCACCTTACCCTATAATAATACACTAGATATGATTATATTAATTAATTAACTTATTTACCTTTATTAATCCCTCTAAAAAAATCAACTGGGTATTATAATTAAGACCTGATATAGTATTAAGCAGGTACACATAATGATGACTTTGTTATGTGTATATATAATAAGTTACCCTGTTGTCTCATGTATGCATGCGTGGTATATAAGTAGTAACAATAACAAAAAGAAGAGGTTTTTTTGGCAAAACTAAAAACTAAGAGAAAAGGTCTAGTCATATAAAATCTTTCTTAACTATATGTCATATGTAAATAATATCCTAACCTTCAAAATTTTACAGTAAACGATCCCTCTAAGCTTTCAAGTATATGCAACCTCAAACTATTGATTTTATACCCTTTTAAACTTTAATTTTGTTTGCATACAACTCCTCAAACTTTGAGTTAATTATATGCAGATAAAATCATTTAAACTAAACTTCAAGTTATTTATAGATAAATAGAGAACAAAACTAATAATATGAGAGTTGTCTATATAGATATAAAAGTTCAGAAACTTTCAAATTACTACCCTCAGACCTTATCATAAGTTCTCCTTTGTAGGGCAATAAAATCTTATATTAAAAACTAGAGATTGTATGTTTTTGTATAATTTGTTCAAAATAAAAACAACCACCCTCCCCCAAAAAAAATTGTTCGATACAAGTGTTATTTTTTTGGGTCAGACAGTTGCATAATTTTAACGTGTTTATGAAATGTGTGTATATATTTTGTTTGGCACATTCATTCAATGAATCATTTTAAAAAGCAGTTGCATGAATATGCAATGATGAATGAAGTGTCAGATGCGTGTTCGTCGGTTCATCTATCTATACATGACAAACAAAATAATTAATTCGAATTTTATTGAGTGAATAAATAGTTAAATGTATTTGTCTAGGTTCAGTGCATAAAGAAATACTATAATATAAAGCAACCTCTTACCAAAAGTATAGATAGACATTTCCCCTATTGTTGAGAAATTAAGTATTTTACCATTTTATATATGGGTTTTAGAGAATGAGCAGTGGATGGGTAAAACGTTTACACTTTACACGCGTATTCATGCAAAAATTTAGCACTATAAATTTAATGAATTATTTTTATATAATCTAACATTTAGATAATGAAATAACTCAAATTGTTAGTTCTTAATTAGTCTCTCTAACAGGCCAAGCTGTCACTGATTAGTGGAAGTGTTATAATTTTTATTTGCTTTAGTGCGTTACTTTATTTTATATTATAATATCAATTGTTGTTATTAAACTTGTGAACTGACTCTTTAAATATCCTGATTTTACATTTCTAACTTATACAAATAAACTAGTTTTTATTTAAAAATTGAGTCAGACTCTCCATAAATTCAGCTAAACTCATTAGTTTACACATTGAGTTTAATGTTTTACATTACAAAATATTACCAATTCACTCTTACACTCGTATTATTTGATCATATTTAATAACTTTATATATAAGTTTCATAGAAATTTATTTATTGGATATGATAAATTATAAATATTTATATATTTAATTTCAATTTTCATAATTAACATATATTTAAATTAATTTTTATGTTTTTATTAATTCATTATATATTTTCAACATCTATTAATTAATAAAAATAATCTCTTACAAGTTTATATCCTAATTTACATTATTATCACAAATTTATTTAAACTTGAGAGTTTAATAACCTTAATCTCAACTCTGTCAAGTTTTTGTTAATTTGTTCGGATTAAATCTATTATACTTAGATAAAACAGATTACATCTATTATATTACCACATATGCTAAATATAAGAGTTAAAAAAGGCTTTCATTTTAATCTTAAATATAAGAACTCAATTTATTTTATTTCTTAAATTTATAATTTTTTCAAAGTACCCTATTAAATGCATGTTAGGGTGTTCAAAAAACCCTGGTTCTCGGATTTTAATCTCAAGAATTTCCTGGTCCCAGATCACTTTCCTTGATCTCGGTCGGGACCTGGACAAGGATCACCCTTAGGAATCATAGGATGATCCCAGTCCTGATTTTTCTTTTTTTTTTAAAAAAAATTATCTTATGAATCAACATTATCCTTTTATTTGTGTATTTTTACCCTTATTAATTAAATTATCTTTTTAAAATATGTGTATAACATCCTTAATTGAAATTAAACCACATATATTGCAATTCTAAGCTTAACTATATAGGGTATAAAGATAATAATGAAGATGAAAATAATAATAATAATAATAATAATAAACATAATTTCTAAACTCTAGATCAATTTATGTAATTATTATAGTCTTCTTAATTGTTAAATAATTATTTTTATTAATAAAATAAAATTTATTTAATAAAATTTTAAGAAGAAGAAGAAGAAGAAGAAGAAGAACTGGGACCGGGGTTGCCGTGGTTTTTCTAGGACCGGGATTGATTGCTTAATCCTAGGCATAGCAAATCCTAATCCTGATCTCGGGTTTAAACACCCCTAAATACACGTAGGAAGAGCATTTCTTCTAGGTATTTTTAATGTACATAATTAAAGTAAATATTTTAGGAAAGTCATGCACATATATCACAAATAACTAAAATAACTAGTTGTCTTAATACCCATAAATTAATTATTTAGCTTTTATACTAAGGATAGTACATGATAGTAACAATAGCTTCTCAATGGGTTCGACCCTGTGATACAGATATTAGAATTATAACGATTCGATTCCATAGTTATTTGAGAATCAAATTAAAGGGGAAACATCAGGCAAAAGAAAAACAAAGGGCAGACAAATTTTACAGGGTTTAAAATCTTAATTCTTATTGTTATATATGTGAGAGACCAAATCAATAGTGAAAGTTTGTAGGGACTAGAGAGCGATCGACAGAGAACAAAAGAGAGAAATTGAAAGAGACTCGAGTGGTGGGGGAAGGTAGATTGGTAGGGTGATCAGAGCACGGGAACAAGAAGGATACATATGCATTTATTAATAAATAATAAATTAAATAAAATAATAAACAAGAAAGAAATAGTTGAAAAGTAGAGAGGGGATAAAAGAAAAAGAGAAAGGACCAAATACCATGAATCTGTAACATCACTTCTTGCCTAACGGCTTAGTCAAATAATACCCCATGATGAGGATTGGCTTTTAACCCTTTTTTAAAATTATTTTATATATAGTCCTCTTCTAATTTATTCATTTCCCTAAATTAGTCGTATGAATATATTATAGGGAAAATTATATTTAAGTTCTAATCAAGAGAAAATAAACTCAAATGATCCCGTGAAATCTCGTATTTACACTGAAGTCCTGTGGGACTTTCTTGCAATTAATTCCAACTTTCAAATATCAATAATGCCCTAGAGAGTTGTAGAAAAAGACAGAGATTTTGAAACTCACATTCTTTCTCTCTCCCTCTCCACCCTAACGATGCCTTCAATAGATCTCTCATCACATCAACATCTCCATCGCACCAGCAATTGTGTGTCGTTTGCATTATAGTTCATCGAGGTTGGAGTCACGTGTCTCTCCCCTTTGAAATCCCTATCCATCTACCTAGGATAGCCATCTCCCATTAGAGAAGAATCTTAGTCACACCATGAATCTTTTGTCGTGGCGTCACGATGCATTGTGATGGTAGTCGTGCATATTTTTTTGTTTTAGTCATTGGTCGTCGCAAGTTGGTTCGGCGCTCAATGTGTTTGGTTAGTGTTTATATATAGTGATCTATTTTTGGGTTCAACATGCTTTGTTTCTACAATAGAAGGGTGGAGGAATGAAGATGAGGGGTGAAAGTTGTGATTATAATAGACGTCATACGAAGGAAAAAATGTGTTGTTAATAGAGGTAACAATAGTTGCCAATACGGGAAATAGTAATTGTTAATGACAACTGTTTTGTACATGTGGACAGTGGTAATTGCTAGTACGTTTAGGAAGAATCTCTTGTTGATCTCCACAAGGTGTGAAAACTTACAAGAATCATAATAAAAGCTTATTATTGGTGTGGCTGAGAATTTTTTGGAAAGTGCATCTCATACTCACTTTTTTTTTTATAAATGTCATTAGAATTAATTGAAGCTATGAAATAATTAGATATACATAAAGCTGGTATTTGTGTGATGAATACTGTACAATTATGGACCTTTTTGTTCTCTTCTTGATCAGAAGAGGCCATATGATGAATGCAATTTATAGTTTTTTTTTTTTTGCAAAAGTTTAATACTTAAATATTGTAGTGGTTTATTATTGTTTGAAAATGAATTGTAAAATTTTGATATATTTTTGGCTAATTTATGATATTTTTTGCATTAATAGTCATAATTAATTATCATGGGTTCAAGGTTGTGCTGTTGGAACATCTGATGTACTCAATTAGAGTAAGTTGTACAGGCAATGATATGTTTTAATGACAATTGTACTATGCAGGTTGACAATGGTTATGGTTGGCACGTTTGAGAAGAATATGCTATGTTTTCTTCATACTAAAGGTGGTTTGTAGTTAGTAAAGTAGATGATACAACATATGTTAAGAAAAAGAAAAAGGTGAGATCAATAATCATTAAGGAAGGCACAAGTCATGAAGGATAGTTCATCTCACACACTCGTCTGTTTTTGTGCAAATGTCTTTGGAGACATTTAAAGCTAGGGAGTAATTCAATATAGATCCAAACCATGAGATTTTTTGGTTGGTCAGTGATAGTGTACAACTTACCTTACCTTGTAGATGCATCTGAATATGTAAATGAAAGTTGGATATCATATTATATCCACTCTCATTTCTTTTACTTTATATTCTTATGTAAATTCAGTTGTTAGACGTTGCACATGAACTTGTCAAAATAAACAAATGAAGTTGTTAGTAGACGCCCATAGGGTTGCCATTGCAATCCCCTGATTGTATTTATATCAAGAGTGCTATGTTTATATATTGTGGTACACATACATGGTATGAACAACTTACAATATCGTAGTATATGTGGATATATTTATAAACTACCTCTATATCCTTAATTACATATTACTCGGACAAACAAGAGTTTTCTCTGCCAGCTGATGAACTTGTAAATGGATTCACATGGAATTGTCAATAGACGTTCATGATGCATGCCCAATAAGTGGTCAATAGACATATCAGTTATAGTTGTTAATCACTACTGCAAAAAACCTTTTAACATATGTTTTTAGGGCCCTTTAATATCCCTTTTTGGGGGGACGTATATGTGAGGGACATAGAACAAAATAGAAATGACATATGTATTTTTAAGGAAGTAGAAAATCCTTATAGCATTCCTAATTTAATTTAGGGACTACAACATTCCCAAAATTTGTTTGGGGACGCAGTATGCGCCTTGGGAACAATACAGTGTCCCTAATAAATAAATTGACCCTATATGTCCCCTAGTGGCATGTACAACGTCCACAAATTTTATTTTTGGGGACACCTTATCTTCTCTTCTAACATCCCCAAAATTTACAAATTTGAATTTAGGGGATGTCGCAACTTACATACACCGTTCCTTACCTAATTACGGACTTTAAAAGTTTTTTTTAAAAAAATAATTTCAGCTCATATTTTCCATTGCCTCGCGATTCAATCTATATAGGAATGTTATCATCATACTAAAGAGCATATTTTCAGCTACTCAATACATATAAACATGCACTAGCTAGTAAAAAGTGTTAGTAAACTACCATATTTACAATAATCAACAAAAAAAAAGCAGATTATCATCAATACTAAATAGCATATTTTTAGGAAATCAATACATATAAACATGCACTAACTAGTAAAAAGTGTTAGTAAACTACTATATTTACAATGATCAACAAAAAAGACATCCAAAACTTGCCAAAATTAAATTTCCAAAACAAACTTTACTCATCTTCATTATCTTCTTTCATTTGTCCAAGAAGATATCCAGCTAAAAGGTCTCGAACCATGTTAATGTCATAAGCAAGAAAAGCATCTTCATTACTGAATATCTGTAAATTGAAAAATAAGCCAGTTATGATACATCATTAAAGTAAATGAAAATATCGACAATTGACATAGCAAAAATGTTATCATTTGAAAATGAAGAAGTGATTACCTCTTTAAAATCTATAGTATGTTGATTTTGAATTATATTATACATATATAGCATAACATAATACCCACACTTAGTGTCTCATTTTTGTTGAGAGCACTATAAACCAAAACAAAATTATTGAAATTAAAAACCACGTAGCTAAAGCTACTATCAGTGAAAGAACATGAAATCAAATTGCTTAATGTGGGAAAAATCCAAGTTGGAGTACTTTTTCCTTCCCACATTCCCCCCATGATTCTATATGTCTTCAAAACCCTATAAATTGGAAATCAAAAAACATTAAAACAATTTATTTAAAGTTAAGGCTTAATTATGAACAAATAATAAAACTTACGTGTTAAATATAGATTTCAAAGTTTGTTTTGGCTTTTTGTTCAATGGATCAAACCAAAAGATGAGGTTGGCCATAGGAGAGACAACACACAAACTCTAATGAAAAGTATAACATATAAAGATTAAATTGAAGTTAGATAACACAAAAATCCCTAACAAATTTAATATGTTTTTAAATATACAAAATATTGAAATGTTTACTCTTTAACAATTGGAACTAGATAACAAGACAACTTGATCTCTCTTATTGTGTAGCCTACATAGCCCGTCCTAAGTTCAATCTTATTATTATGTTCCTTTGTCATGTGCGCTGGACATAGAAAGCCATATAGATTGTTTGTACCCAATATGTCAGACAAGTTGTGGAAGTACCTATTTATATAATTAATTAGGGTTAAAAGCATAAATAACAATGCATTAACTAAAGTTAAAAACCAATAAAAAACTTACATGATGTCAAGTTGTACCAATGATATGTCAATCTCTCCCAAATTTAGGAACTCCTTATGTCCTTCTTGTCAATTTCAAAATGACAAGTCATATTTTCACCTACAATCCATGCAGGTGTCTTCAAGTCAATCTTAATTTTTTTTGAGAGATGTGTCAATCTTGTTAAGAAGGCATACTTCTCACCTTGGTGGTCCTAATAAAATATAAAATACATATTATAAGTAAAATGTTAACAAAATTCAAGTAAAAGTAAGGTGCTTCCTACTGTTAGAGGTGTTGTCACTGTGCCAATAAGATTTTTTTTTTGCCAAAGGATAAAATTTTCTATCGACTATCTAAGTGTGACAACCTCTTAATCATGGATTAAGATGGTTGTAGCTTCCTCCCCTCTCGAACACAAGCTATAGAAACCCAACAAAACTCACTTGGAATTTACATTTGATGATGGGTGGTAGCTTGTATGTGTATGAGAGCATTGGCTACAACTTGCAGCTTCGGGACATCCAAATATAGATTGCAAAGATCTCAACCCTATGGAGTGGGAGAAGGGTCGTGAATACCTTTAGTGGTTATAACTTCTTTAGTGCTAGTAGGGAAGGTTGCAAATCCTAGGCTTTGTGTTCTTTATTATCTGTCTCAGATTGGACAATCCTAAGTTCTGTGTTCTTTACTTTCCCTCTCATATTGGACAAAAGATTGAAACTCACCATGTAACCACTACATCATCTCTAGTATGGATTGAGTAAGTTTATCTTCAAATGATTGAGTGAGTTCCTCTTAGATGGATTGGGTGAGTTTCTCCCTAATCCTGGCAATAATGTCCCAACTAGGTTTACCCCATGATGTATTTGTGGTTGGGCTTTCCAATGACTGTGGTCAAGATGTCCATCCAACTAGTTTGGCTGAAGGAACCCTGTGACACCTACTCTTTAAGTTGATCATGCAACATCATATTTTTCAACAACAAAGAAGGATCAGATATATCGAACAATTAGATTTACAAGTCTTGGTAGGAAACAATACTTACAATCCTTACGGCAATATCAGTAGCTACTGGATTTACGTATTTGTTACCCTTTAACCTCTTGGCTTTCCATTTGTTGTGATATAGAAGACGTTGTGGGGTTTGGACAACAATGGTATGATTAGATTGAGCCCCTTCCTTCATTTTCTGCAACTCTTCCTCTATCATCCTCCGTTTAAGCTTTTGATAACCACCAAAAGACATTAAATATGGATATAAAATATTCAATTGTCTCTGTCTAATTCCATCACTCAGTTCTTGTGAAAGAAAAAAATACACTAAGTCAATGATGTCAAATAAATTTAAAAACAATTATATATATTATGTTGATAGAAATTTACCACAAATTTGGGGTCTTGCAATGACGCCACAAAAAACCTCCAATCTTTAGGGGAGGGATACCTATAAGTCTCACATGTGTCCTCACCTTGTTGTGCCCCACATATGTAATGTTTTGTGAGCCTTTTCTTAAAATCTTTCCATCTCAGGTAAACTTCCTCTATCCAGTACTTCTTCATCTACTCAGTGTCTAACACAACATAGGTTTGTTGTAAGGTACATGTATAGAAACATATATAAAACATAAGCTAATTATATTTGAACCTATACAAACAAAGATATAAATGTATAATAGGTCATAGATGCCTATACTGTGTATGTCATCTCCCATATTTCTTTAATGACTCTATAATAGGTCATAGACGCCAATATTGGCTTTTGTCCTTCGAACTTAAAAAATGCATTCCTTCAACTACTACCATCACCCCACTATTTTGCATGGTACTTTTATCATATTTGGTTTTTGTGTAAAAAAAATACCCATTTATATCGTAACCTTGCTAAGTGGCCACCTAAAAAGAAAACCCCCAAGCTAACAGTTTAGTTGTCTCTGACATACCCCTCTCTTGCGAAACATTTTTCTCTAACCACTGTATGAATATCTTGTTTTGCTCATTGACTATCTGCATGTCATTCTTCCTTGGATACATGTTCTTCAAACTTTTTTTGTGCTATCTAGATATGGCTGAACTTCTTCCATATTATTCAAAATATATAAGTGTGCTTGCAACACCTCTTGCAAGTCATGCTCTTCACTTTAAGACCCCATGTTCCCTTCTCCTATCTTCATACTAAGATTGTGCCTTATATTCTGGAAGATAATCTTTACAAAAGTCTATAGCCTTTTCAACTATATATCTTTTAACAATTGAGGCTTCAGGACAATAAGAATTTTTTAATACTCTTTTAAGATTTTCATGTATTGCTCAAAAGGGTACATCCACCTTAGGTAAATTGGACTGCATTATCTCTAGTTAAGACAAAATAGTGTAACCTCATTTTCCAATTCATCTAGCTTTTCAATGTTGATAAATTTGCTATAAATAGTATTAAAGAAATTACACAATTTTGTTATCGTAGTCTACACATCATCTTTCATAATGCCTCTAATAGCCACTAGTAATAGTTGTTGCATCAACACTTGACAATCATGGGACTTCATTCTTACTGACTTCATATCGTCTATTAAGACGAACTTACTCAAATTAAAAGAATACCTTTATGGAACCTTAATGTCATACAAGTACCCACACAAACTCTTTTTCTCAATTTTTGACAGTGTGTGCATTGCAGGCTCTAGGTAGGTACTCTTACCATTATCTCTTAGTTATGGATGCAATTGTTCTCTTATTCCTATTTCAAATAAGTTTAGTCTAGCACTAATACCATCTTTTGTCTTTCCAGGTATATGCAAAATCATACCGATAAGGCTATCACAAACATTTTTCTCGACATGATTACATCAATACTATGTCTCACATCAAGAATGAATCAATACGAAAGATCAAAGAAGATTGACCTTTTTTTCCATATGCTCTTCTCACCCACGATCCTCTTACTCTTATTGAAGCTGACATTGATACGTTTAACGTGATTATAAACTTCCTCTCTAGTTAATTATTAAGGAGCCATTTCATTATCTAGTGAGCCATTAAATCTCTTTCTCAACTACAATACAAGTGAAACTGATGAACAAACCTTATGTTGTTAAGGTACACCATTTTTCTTCCGTTTTTAAGTTGTTGGGGGTGTGTGCCAACTTCACATATGAGACATGCTTTGTGCCTTTTTACATTGTACCCCGACAAGTTTCCATATGCTGAAAAGTTGTTTATTGTTGTGAATATCATTGCACGAAGCTTAAAGGACTCCTATTTGTATGCATCAAACACATTTACACCTTCCTCTCACAACTTCTTTAGGTCATCAATCAAAGGTGCCAAGTAGACGTCAATGGTAATTTCCAGACTGTTTTGGTCTAAAAATCATCATGAAAAGCATCATATACTTGTGTTTCATATACAACTAGGGAGGAAATTTGTGTATAACCAAAAGAACTGGCCATGCACTATGAGTGCTACTAAGAGTGACATACAAGTTGATCCCATCTATACAAAGGCCAAGCCTAAGGTTTCTTGCCTCACTGCCAAATTTAGGGAGCTTCACATCTATTTTCTTCTACTATGGTGAGTTAGCTAGATGCCAAAGATATTTTCTATCAGATATTCTCTAATTACAATGTCACCTCAACTCTTTTGCTATTTTTGCATTTGTGAAAAATTGTTAAAATTGTGGTATTATTGGATGATACCACAACACCTTTGATGGCTACCTTTTAGTGTATCTTTACTACGACCGCCGCCGCCATCTTTCTTCATTATGTATCATGAAGTTCTATATTTTGGACACTCACTTAAACCTTTAAACTCTTTTATACAACACACAATCATTAAGGTAAGCGTACATCTTTTTATACTCCATACCAGCGTAGGCAAGATTTTCTTAGCCTCATACATCTGAGATTGCCTAAGACCAAGGCATCCTCCAATCTTCCTCCGGCATACCCTAGGCCAAGAAATTAAATGACTTTTCCTGCCTGAAGCATTACTACCCCATAGAAAATTCCTGCTTCTTTTATCAATCTTTGAACACATATTCATAGGTAACAGGGTCGTTTGCATAGCATAAGAATAAAACGATATGTAGACTTAGTGACCCTTTTATGTAAAATAGGTATCTCCAGATATTTCCCCAGGTCTTTACATGGAGAAAATCCCAATAAATCACTAATCTCTGTTATCCGTGCATGATTAACATTCTTTGAGAAATACATATGAGTTTTAGCTGCATTAACTTTTTGTCCAAAAACCTCACAGAAATCATTAAGAATTGCTTTACAAACCCCTGCCTGTTCCATATTTGCTTCCATGAAAATAATAAAATCATTTGCAAAAAAACATGTGTGAGATAGGAGTAGCTGTTTTTTTTTTAATTTAAAAGGATGCTAATCTTCACACTTCACAGCACCTTGAATAAGATGCCCAAGCCTCTCAATAGCTATGACAAACAAATACGGAGATAAAACATCCCCTTGCCGAATACCACAAGACGGATTAAACTGGGTCATTGGAATGACGTTCCACAACAATTGTATTGATGGAGATGAAATACACTCAAATATTACATGAATCAAGTGATCAGGTATACGAACTTCACGAAGACAATCTTAAATAATAGACCAACGCAGCCTATCACAAGCTTTTTCAAGGTCAATTTTAATAGCCATGAAACCCTTCTTCTTTTTTTATACTC
>JBAGKO010000017.1:8553966-8565191 GCA_037177275.1 Acacia concinna
TGAGAATGAGAAACAGTTACTTTCTCACCATGTCATATTCACCTTGTATACCACAGATTTATTCTGTCACATAGAAGATGATCTCTTATATCATCAACAACTTGACGAGTCTCATTTAAACAATTCACACAAAGACAAAAATGCATCCCCTTTTGTCAAGTGCGTTCCTTTTAGCAAATTCAATAAATTCTTCCACTCATTTCTCATATTTCTCACTAGTTTTCAGAGCATTCATCTAATTATGACCCATTCTTATTCCTCCTAAGACATTATGATCAATACTAAACTTAATTAAAAACAATCGCCATCAGTATATATGTTAATAAGGGTCATAAAAGGGAATTGACTTTTAATAATCTTTAAAAAAATATTCGCCAGCATTTTGCCTTATTAGCAAGACATCCAAAAATTTCAGAAACAACCCATTTCAGTTCAATTTAAACGAAGAAAATTGAAACAATTCAAGATAATAAATATCAACAACTTCATCAAGCACTTTTATCAATTAAAGAATTTATCACAAACTTCTCTAATTAGATAAACTTTAAATCTTAAAGCTTAAAACATTTTTATCTCTAAACTCTAAATGTTAACAATAATATTTCTCAATTCCATGCTTATATAATTGATTCAAAGAACTAAAACACTTATTCAAACCTTAATCACTTCAAACAAATTAATTTTTTCATCTTTACTCTAAATATAGCAACATGAACAATTTTATAGAATTTTTCCTACCATTATAATCATTGAAAATCATGTAAACAACACTTTTTATATCCAAATATCAACATAAAACATTGTGAAAGAGGGGAAAAAATTAACAAAGCTACATACCTAGATTGAAGGCACGGTTAATGGAGAAGGAAAAGTTGAAGTCACGTTTGAGGAAGAGGATATGGTTGGGCTCAGCAGCAAAATGATGGCATGGGTTTTTTTGTGGGGTGGATTTTCAACAAACTGAGGGATGAGGGCTAGATTAAGTTAGAATTGACAGGGCCAAGGGGCATAGGGTGGGGGTGGGGTGCGACTGGCCAGGGGGTGTAACATCAAGGTAATCAAGGCGCGGAAGGGGGCGCCGTGCAGGCGTCAAGATGGCGCGGGGTGTAACGGGTTGCTGGGGGTAGGGCAACGATGGACTCGCGCAGGAGAAGTCTAATAGTAGTGAGCGAGAGAGAGTAGAGCATATGGGTATAGAGGGAACATATGGGTGTGAAGGGAGCAATAAGACCCTCACGAGGAAGGTCCCTTATGGGGACCTTCCACATTGTTTGGGGATGCAAAATGTTCCCAAGTGGGGACCTTTCACATCCCCAAGTTTTTTTGTGGACGTGGAAGGCTACTTTCCATGTCCCTAAATGCTTTTTAGTACCCAAAAAGTCAACCAAACACCTTGAAAATTATGAAAATGCCACCGATTCTATTTTTAACGTCCCTCTTTTAAAAAAGGCATGTTGTTAGGGGACATAAAATCACATCTTTGTAGTAGTGAATGAACACACATGGACTTCATGGTGGATTATTAGGTATAGTTTTCAATAGCTGCACATGGACTTGTCAGTGAATGCACATGGACTTGTCAATGATCACACGTTGACTTGTCAATAAATATATTAATAATAGTCAAGTGCCAAAAAATATATCATCTTAATTAACTTGGATTATTATATTAGAACAGGAATTCTAAAATCTTCAATCCATTTATGCACCATACAACTTGCACAACTTTTTGGATTCAATTTACAATGATGAATATTAAAAATATCGATGAAAAAAACATGCAAATATAAATTCGAATAAGTTGAACTAATGATAAAAATATAAATTGCATTCATCATATGGCCTCTTATGATCAAGAAGTGAACTAAAAGGTCTATAATTGTACAATATTCATCATACAAATACCAGCTTATGTATATCCAATTATTTTCGAGCTTCAACTATTTCTAATGACATTTACAAAAAACAAATGAGTATGAGATGCATTTTCCAGAAAAATTCCTAAGCCACAACAATAATCAGCTTGGATTAGGATTCTTACAAGTTCTCACACCATGTGAGCAATGAGATCAACAGGAGATTCTTCCCAAACATACTAGTAATCTCCATTGTCCACCTGCACAAAACAATTGTTATTAACAATTATCACTGCTTGTATTGACAACTATTGTTGGCCCCTATTAACAACGCATTTTTTCCTTCGCATGACATCTATTATAATTACAACTTTCACCCCATCTTCATTCCTCCGCCCTTCTATTGTAGAAACAAAGCACACTGAACCCAAAAATAGAGCACCATATATAAACACTATCCAAACACATTGAGCGCCAAACCAACTTGCGATGGCCAATGACTAAAACCATAAAATATGTGCAACTACCACCACAATGCACCGTGATGCCGAAGAAAGAAGATTCATGGTGTGACAGAGATTCTTCTCTAGTGGGAGATGGCTATCGTAGGTAGATAGATAGGGCTTTCAAAGGGGAGAGACGCGTGACTCCAACCTCCATGAACCACAACGCCAACAACACATGATTCCGTAGATGCTATTGTTATGGGAGATCCGTTGGAGGTATCATTAGGGCAGAGAGGGGGAGAGAGAATGTGAGTTTTAAAATCTCTGTCTTCTTCTACAACTCTTAAGGGCATTATTGACATTTTATAGTCGGAATTAGTTGAAAAAAATTCCAAGAAACTTCAGTGCAAATACAAAATTTCACTAGACCGTTTAATCGTATATTTTTTTGTTGGGACTTAAATATAATTTTTTCTATATTATATTTATTGTGTGCGTGAGTGATGGAAGAGATTGAGGGCGGTTGTGGGCCCATCACTGTGCATGAAAGCTGTTGCCTAGTTCCCAACTTTAAAAGACACTTGCTTTTATCACATATGTGTCCAAAGTAATGGACATCGCAATCCGAGGATTTTATATAATATTAATATTCTTTGCTTTTGATTGGATAGTGCCAAACTGAGAAGATGAATTATGGCTGGGAACAATGCATGGAAGTTATGCGTAACAAGTGAGAAATGTGGGAGTTCATGAAATGAATTTTGCATTCAAAAAATGAGTGCCTGTGTTTGGAGTCCTATGTATATGTATAGTATAAGCATGTGTGTCATATTATTAATGGAGTCACCAAAAGACAGTAGAGCATGTTGGGGGCTGGTGGGGGCCTTCGTTTTCGTCTCCATTCTTCCTAATTCAGAACATGTCCAAGCATTTAATTTGGTCAACATTAGTAATTGGAATTAACTACTGCATCTACTTTTTATATTTGTATTCCTCACTTATTGTATTTTTAAATATCAATTTTATTAAATTAATGTTTGATGAAAAATATAAAATAATATTGTTGTTAAACTTGTGTGGGGGATGCCCATATAGCTACAGTCTTATTCAAAAATTAAAATTAAAATTAAAATTAAAATATTTTGGGAAAATTGTGGGGAAAGTCCCGAATTGAAAATATAATTGGTGAGAAATGACCTAAATCATAATAGCCATTTATGTGTACAAAATTTGTAGAAAACTGGTATTATGTGTTTATTAAAAACTATTGTTAGGTTCTTTTCACCAATTACATTTTCAATTATAAACTTTTTTCCCCATTTTTCCTAATATATTATATCGTGTTGCTATATATGTGCCTATGTCCACTCTTTTTAACACTTATTGTGAAGGCCTATAAATGGGATTCAGTATAAAAATCTCGAACCATTATAAAATATTGCATCTATTGTAGACCACAATACAACTTCTTTTGTAGTAATAAAAACCGACGAAGGCAATAATAGCGAAATACTATAGGAAGAGGGACAATTATATTAAGGAAGTGGTAATAGGGAGAGACCTTAAAAAGCCAAAAAGAGGCAATTAATAGTTCAAGAAAGGCATGCAAGTGTTAGCGGTTAGCTCACAGAAATAAGATTAGATTAGTCAAAACACGGAATATATATAACTATTAGTTCAACCAAGGTGACCTGCACCCTTGTCCCCTTGCACTCCATACCCCATCTTCCTCCACCTTTCCTTTTTTTTTTTTTTAAAAAAAAAACTTCTCCTACCTCTCTTCCTTTTTAATCCCATAATATCCCTCATACAAAACATATTTACCTAATTTAGTTGCATTAATTAAGTTAAATAAATTAGTTAACATAGTATGTATTTTTTAAAATACTTTAGACATCTTCCTTAATTATCTCATTTCTGCTCCTTCTTGATTATTGTAAAGACCACATTAATAAGGGTAAATTAGAAAAAAAAAACAAATACAAAAAATATGTTTTATATTCTAAATCTACTAAGATCATTTTTTTAAATATGTCTTATATTAAAGACCAAAGGGAGTAATAATTAAATCATCACATTTCTCTACAATTTCTTATTTTCTAATGTTAAGGTGCAAATTTGTCTCAAGATTTTCGCTTATGACCAATGTTGGATGTTACCCTAGAAGTTTTTTTAAGTTCAATTTCACTTCAAAAATTTCAAAACGTAGTAATTTTACCCTTTTCCATTAAAAAATTTACGATTAAGGCCAATTTTTAACAATATGTGGCAATATTATTATGTTTTGAAACTTCCAGAGTGAAATTGAACATAAAAAAAACTTTTAAAGCAATATTACTCTTCAACAGAAACTTTCGGAGTGAACTTGAACTTTAACCCTATTTTCTAAATCACAGGAATAATTTAAAATAAAAATCATAAGAAAATCATTTTTGGCAGTAATAAAATTGCAATGTAAAATCATGTAAAAGCTACGCTTTTATATATCATAATATCGTATACTATAATTTATTTAATTTCAACTAAATTTTAATGCTTTGCTGCAATTTGGCCACCCAAACTCCTGTCTTCTGTAATCAAGTGAATTCATAAAAAGGTGTAAATTACATTTTGTTCATTTTTATAAAAAAATTACTCATTTTAAGATTTAAACAATTTTTTCATGAAACACAAAAGTTGTCATAGATCTTTGGTTGATATGTTTTTTCTTGCATGATTAAAATATTTTTTATTCAATATAAGTATTTTTTTTTTCAAAATACAGATGTGACTAAGTCGGGTTTTAAATCTCGTCAAAAATAAATCATGTTTTTTAGCTCAGAAAACAATAATGAAGATAAATAAAGGGAAACGCTAAAAAATCTAAAAGTATTTAAATATTATAATATGAATAATTCGCTTTCTAGTCAAAATAATTTAGAAATAAATTCAAACGAATTAAATTTATAAATTAAAAATTCCCAACAATTTGTATTACGTACCCATCAGTACAGTGGAGGGTTTTTACCATTATGTTCTACCCATACCTAGTTATAAATTATTCTCTCCTTTTTAAATATAAAGTCTTGTAATAAAAAAAAATTACATTTCGTTTATAGAACTGTTTTTTTGAATTTTTGTGGATCGTTTTTGAAAAGTTGTCAGAATAGTACATTAAAATTACTCAATTACCTCCCTTTATTAATGCAACCCTATTAAGCATATAAAAATGGTAAAATTAAAAATAAAATATTAAATATCTAATTATGTACTTTATTAGGAAATGTTTTAGGTAAAATATGATATATTTGAGTTAGTACTGTACAAAATAGAGAAAAAGACAAATAAATATCCTTAAAACTTTAAAAATTTTGAAAGATGACTCGAATTTAATAAATGAAAAATGAGAGGCGGATAACTTATCTGTAATACTAAAATTATTGGCAATGACTATACCTGAAAAAGCAATGACTACAATTAAATAAGGTATGACTAAAACTTAATGTTCAGTTTTAGTTATTGCCAACAATTTTAGTATTCTATATAAGGCATATACCCCTCATTTATCATTTATCAAATTTGAATTATCTTTTAGAGTTTTTAAAGTTTCAAGGGTATTTATTTATCTTTTTCATTAAAAAATATCTTGTATTTTGAAATAGGGGAATTTTTTTTGCCAGTAAAAATAGAGTAAGTTAGACTATTCAATGACTTTGTGATTCAAAATGTAGTCAAGAATCTATTACAATAATGTGAATGTGTGGGAAGAGTAAAGACGCTAAGTCGTTATTGACCCCTTTGTTGGCTGGATGGAGAAAGTCGATGAAGGATAAATTTTAATGAGTTTGACGTAGGAGGGAAGAAAGGATCTTATAGGAATCTATCTAAAGATTCCAATAAATTCTAATCAACGATTTGGAGAGAGAGAGGGGAAAAATTGATCAGCTGAAATTTTATAACAACTTGTTTTTAGATTCTTACAGTTTTAAAAGAGAGAGAGATATGCTCCATGATATATTTTTGCAATAGAAAGTAAATGCTTGTCAAAAGAAAGTTCTCACTCATAACTAACTTAGCTTGAAAATAATTAAACATAACTTGGCCTTCAAATAAACAAAATTTCTAATCCTGACGGTAAGGATTAAGGCGGACCCCAATGTCAAGCGGCTCCCGCATAATTGCGGGCTCAGGGGAAGGAAACTCCATATATATGCAGCTTTACCCTAGCATTATTACTAATAGGCTGTTTCCAGGGTTCGAACCTTGGCCCTGGGGGCGGAAAGCCAGTGCACCCACCAGTTGCGCCAAGTCCCGCCTTCACGATGAGGATTAAGAAAATCCAAAATATAGAGGATGTCATTTTCCTAATTTTTTTTATAGTAAAAAGTTTAGGTGGAGGTAGACGCCGATAACCTATCAGGGTCAAGGCAGACCTTCCAACCTCTTTGAGGATTTTTGGGAGGAAATTACATATCACTCCACCAATAAGGCCTCCCTATCAGTTAGAGGGTTCGAACACACTCCCTTATCTACTCTCTCAATCTGATAGTATAAGTCATTTTAACTAATTAATTGAAACTAGGAAATGTCAATTAATTCATTAAATTTATCTTAATTGTTTTTTTTAAAAAAACATTATCCATATTAAATACATTTGAAGGAGAGGGGAAAATATAAAGAAACACATTGAAACATCAATTACAAGGAAAAAAAATTGATGAATAAAAATCAATTACTTTGTGGATCACTTATATTATGGACAAAAAAGTTATTTAAAGAGTTTTATATTATGGACAGTTGGAGTAACAGGGAGAGATCCTTTCTCTGGCAGAGAGATCAGAGATCCCTCCTTGACACCTCCATAACGTCTTTACACCATTTGGGTGCAAGTTGAAGGGGGTCCCATCCTTTTTTTTCTTTTTTAAATAAGCATTTAGTGTCAAGGAGAGATCTAACATCTTTGATATCGTTATTTAGTTAGATCATCAATAAAATTATTATTAGTGATGAAGCTCACTACAAATACTTTGCCTATTTGGAAATGCCTTTTTTTTTATTACTTTCAACCGCTTTAAACTGTTTTAAAGTTTTAGGAGTTGTTTGTGAAAGTTTTTTTTTTTTGGATCTAATGGCTTTAAGCTAAAAGTAGTTTTTATGATAAATCAAAAGCTTTGGCTTCTTTTTTTTTTGGGTGGGGGTTGGGGCGAGTCACTTATACTACCGTCATTTAAATATAAATCACATTTATAATTTAATTATTTTCTAAAAGTCACATTAAAAAAAATAACTTCTTTACGGCTAATCCAAACTTCCTACTATCTTGTAATCCATCCTGTCTTTTCCATTACTCCATCCATAGGATCGATCTCATTTATAGGATAAAGTTAACTATTTTCACAGTTTTTAAAGAGCTGTAGCTAAATGTCATTAAGTTGTAGAAAGACATGAGTTAATTATATGAGCAGATTTATTAATTGTTGAATTTTTTCCAAATTCATACCCTTTAAAAATAAATTTACAGGAAAATCAACAACTTTAACTATGCTCTTTAATTACAGTGAAATACTAATTCAGTAATTCGTGAGGACTCAGAGAGAAAACCAGGGTTGCCAATTAATAATTAATGAAAACTCGTCACACAGAAAAGCCCAACTTTTCCAGGGAAGCCATCAGCTGGTTATTAGTACTGAAAAGTCCGCACTTAATGGTGGAAAATCTATTCATATACTTGAATGGATCACAAGCCTCATATTGTCAATTTCTTCAAAACTTAAAACTTGAAGTTGGGTCATTGTTACCCTAGAAAAGGGTTTAAATCTCTGAAAGTGATTAATTGGAGAGGAACTAAAAGAGAGACCACAAATAAAGGTGGCAAAATTTGAAAGGCAAGTGGGATGAGAGTATTAGTAAATTAAGATTGTTTAGTGTATATAATAAATATTATGGGTCCCAAGCATGGGATTTCCAGGAAGCTACAAAAAAAATGAGAAAGACTTGAAATTCAAAGATGCCAAACGGAAAAGTCATTATCAGATATTTAATGAACAGTATCCTTATTTTTGGGAGGACTTTCAAAAATCCCAGTTTTAATGACTTGTGATCGTCACAGTTCCTTCAAGGGGGCCTGTATCTGGACTTTTATATTCAATGCATCCTTTTTCCAACCTATACTTTTATACACTACTGCTATTTCCCTCTATAGCCTTATATATTATATTATTTAATTTTAATAATTACTATTCACTCTATATGAAATCCATCAGATAACTGATCAGTGCACGTCCTTTTCAATTTTGGTAATTCAGTGCATGGTTTCATTCCTTTGCAGCAATCTATGATTAATTGATTATACTTTAAACCTTTTCACATGTTTCAAATTAAACACATCAATATGTGGATATCACTTCAAAAATAAAAGACGTCTCTTTTGCTCAGGAACCTTCCTATCTGGTTGTTTTTTTGCAATTTGATATTGTTAATTATTTTTCACAATTTTTTATGGACAACGCAACCTACGGTAGATAGGCTTGAATATCACTGTATATACATAGACCGAATAATCTTTATTTATTCTAGCTTGCAGTGAAAAGAAGAAGGGGAATTTTGAATTAAAAGGTAAGGGGAGAAAAAAGTAGAAGTTATAATGGGACAATAATGTTACTGATAAAGAATAATAGTTGTGCGTGTCGTTGGGCAAGGCCAGGCTCATAATCTATTTTCACTGTTCAAATGATCCTAAGAGTCATGTCCTTGTCTATATGAATTGTGGGTAATAGCAGCACCCAACCTAAGGCTGTCATTTCCATGAATCCAGACAAGCCAGGCAACACCAATTCTCTCTATAAATATATCGACAAAAATCTAAATACCATATTTTCTCTTTCTTACTTGTTACCACTTACTTACCATACAATTAATACATATTCTGATCATCTTAAGATTCTTGATTCTCACACATTTCTTATGCATTCAATTTATTTTATCTTGCTTAATTTCATCTTTATCTTCACCAAGTAAGGATGCGACGCTTTCGTAAGTGGTTAAAACAATTCATTCATTAACTCCACACACTAAAAAAAAAAAAAGCAAGTCTAAATTGAAACAGGCGACCAGTTCTTTGTTTTCTTCCAGAGTTATAAATGTTGTCCCAAACAATGATTGAATAATTGAAAAAATGCGATTCTATTCTTTGAATTTTACTTTCAAATTGTTTACCTAGACACTCCAAACAACGGATGAGAGATATAGGAAGTGAATATGGGAGAGATAAAATGTTTGAACCAACGATTGAGTCAATCAACATTTTGAAAAAGTTTAATAAATTGATGCTTCCCTTATCTTCTAGAAAAACATCGTTAAACCATGCTCTTTTCCCATTATTGAAATTGCATTTTTGGAGTAGTAATTAAACGGAGACCCTAAATAGGGAGCATCTAGGAAGGTGTCTTCTTTTTCTATATTTGCAATTATTGATTATTCATGGTGCAATGTATTGAAAGGTCAAAGTGAAAATTTTTACTCAAAATTATTCACATCAACCTCACACCTCAGGCTTGAAATTATGATTGTAATATAATTAATAAATTAAAGAAACACCTTAACTCTTGATATAAACTATTAAATTTACTTCCTAGCAAAAAAAAAAAACTATATCAAAATTACTTATGCGGGAGATGCTGTATATCTTTTAGGGGGAAAAAAAATCTTGCCGATTAAGTTTGAACATATTTATAGGCTAACTTCACTGAAACTTAATTAATTGATTATAAATTTTAACTCATGCCCTTAATATAGGATTCAACACCTTGTATTAAGAGCTATAAGATCCTCTGGCGAAAAAAAAAAAGGACTTGAACCCTTGAAGATCCAATATCTTATATTAAGAACTTACGCATTCTGATATTTATTATAAAATATTAACTAACAATTCTTGTAAACTAATAAAAACAGTTAAATTATTTAATTTGTCTTAAAATGTAAGTGATTTTTAATATTATCTTTACTAATTACATTAACTCTAATATCATCTTAATTATTACTTTTGCCCATTACCTTTATTAAATATAGAAAAACATAAAATAAAAATAATAATGAAATGCTTTTTGAAAATAAGCAAATATCTTATAAAAAGATTAAAACTGCTTGTTACTTATACCTTATAATAAGGTTATAATAAGGACAAGGGGAATAGAAGTAGTACAATAAATTTGGATTTTTTTGACTTATGCTCTATCACGTCTCTAATACAGGGCAGCCTTTGAAGATGTGTTGTTAATTCTTTTGTTAAGGCATTTATTATTTTTAAGAGTATTAAATACAATATTTTTTATATATGTCCGTTAATAAGGGTAATGAGGAGTATAAATTAATTAATAATGGGTTAAAGGTAATTTTTTGCCATGAAAATATCAAATCTTGAGTAATTTTGCCCCTGATTATTATCACAGTTAAATTTGATTGTTAGTCGATTAGTGTATATCAACATCATTTTTGTTAAAGTACAAATTTATTTCCGAAGCTTTCATTAAAAAACAATTTTTTCCTAAAAGTTTTCAAACCACAGTAATATCACCCTAATTAGCACGATTGTATCTAATAATCAAATTTAATTAGAATAACAATCAGGGTAGAATTATTTTAGATTTAATACTTTCAGGGTAAAATTGATTTTTAAAATATTTTTGAGGTAAAACTGACCACTAATAAATATTTTCAGTATAAAAATAATAATTACTGAGATTTAACAATATTTTTTGAAGTTAAAAAAACAAAGCGGCAAACAGAAGACAAAGAACGAAGGGTCGACGTGGGCTGAGTGGGTAAAAGGGGAGAGATCCAAAAAGACATAATAAAAAAATAATTGAGGAGGAGAAAGGCATCATCCAGTGACGTCAGCTACTCCAACTCTCTTGACCCGGCCGCCATCCCTTGATTGACCCACGTG